>JAPJBO010001197.1:0-61004 GCA_030068145.1 Diplonema papillatum | reverse complement strand
CTGAAAGACCCCTGTTTTTCGGAAAAAAGGGGGGCCCCCAGCAGCTCAAAACCAGAAACCTACCACTTGGGTGGTCCTAAAATGCTCGGGAAATGCAAAATACGTGGTCGGATGCTCGTTTAGGCTGAAATAATGGCTGCAGAATGCAAAAGCAAGACAGAGTCACAACCGCAAAGGGAACCCATTGGTTTTTCCTGACAGGCACCAGGGTGAAACCCATGCCTGCAGACATATTTCGAGTGTTCCACGTCTATGTAGGCAATTTTGTAGTGTGGACATTGACAATCTGTTCAATCTCGGGCTTGGGGATGGCAATGACACTCGTGTCCTGGAACATCTGCTGGAGGATTGCTAGGGTTAATGTTTGTTGTGCCCCTGTAACAACAGCTGCCAGAGATCGAGAGGAAGTGAGTGCTCAAACAGGACACAAGAAATACACGTAGCTCAAGGAAAAGTTAGAAAAGGAGAAGAAGAGAGATATGAAAGGAAGAAGGGGCCGAAATATTGAAAGAAAGGAGAAAGATAACAGCTGTGTAGTTGCAGAAAGTAAAGAGAGCTTTTTCGATGAGAAGAAAGACAAGAAGTACGGAAATCGCTGTGGTGCAAATGACTGCTCAAGAGGCAAGACAAAAGGAAACAAGCTTTAGGAGGACACACTTCTCGAACAGGATCATTTATCAGTTTACATTTTCTGAAGGTCAATATGCACTGCGGCCCCAGTGAACCAGAAATCTTGATTCAAGAGGGGCATCATTCAGTGTTTCTGTGTTAAGCCTCCACCCAACTATGACAGAGGAGGTGGTCCTGTGGCTTTCTGGTGAGCATACAAATCTGGCTGATGGCCCCCCAAAACCGCACTTTGGGAAGGTGTGTGTCCATGATTTTGTTCGTGCATACATGTGTAAACCCTGTGGTTGACATGTATTGAGTGATTTGACACAGCACGCTGCTATCAGACATTTTTTATATAGACAAGCAAGCTTGTTACCATAAAAAATAGTTTTGCCATTGCAGCCCCCATTTACAGCAGGCCATGGTGACTGAAACACAGATAGGGAGACTTGTATGTATTTATCCCAACAACACTGTCCCTCCCAAAAGAAAAATGTGTGTGTGTGTGTTGGAAAGCTGCCTTTGTTTTCACATGTTTCACACCTTTGGCGGCCACAGTCCCACAGACTTCTTCATTGTGAGAATTCTTTAGAGAATCTGTTGTTTACCTACCTACAAAAGGATTCATGACCTCAGTGAGGACCACATCTTGCTCGTTTTCACTGAGCCCCATTCTCAACTATTAGTATACAGTGCGCTACTTTTCGAAAGTGGTTTGGACAAGCGCAGATGCTGGAGAAAAACGAACAAAAAAGGAAATGTATGAAAACAAAAAAAAACGAAAAGGATGTCCCGTAAAGAAATCCTCGCCACCCACTTGTTTCCTTGCCTTCCAGGGTGCTTATTCGAAACTCGAGGTGGTTCCCAGTTGCAAAAACTCAAACAAAGCAGTTTTGTGCCTTGTGTATGTGTTTGACAGATTGACAAAAGGCCCATTATGTTGTATTATGTCTTCCTCCAGCTTCCACAAAGGATAAGCACTGGGTCCACCTCGAGTATTTTTTGCATGGTCCAGGTGTGAAACAGCAAGATTTATGTACATCACTGCTGCCCCGCTGACTTGATTCAGTAAGACACTCCTGTGGTTTGGAGTTCTTAACTGACAACATGCCATTCTTCCTCTCTAGTGTGCTTTGCACGTAATTTTAAATGGTAAGAACTAGGTAGAGTCTGGCCTCAGGGGTAGAGCTGTGTCCTGAGCTGAGTGTCACCAGTGAACCTGCTCTTGCTGAACACACAGCACCCTCACAATGTATCCGAAACGTGTGACGAGGCAGTCAAAGTCACTACTGTGAGCAGGATAAGTTGTTTGGTAACTCTCACGCAAATGTGGTTTTAGTGTGGGGTGACTGCCTTCTACGACAATGTCCTGCTGTGGTAATCGCTTCTCTTCTTGTCCTCTGGACCACCAATCTCAAACGACCTTTTTCGAGGGAATTGCACAGATATTCCACTAGTCTTTATTCGCTCGCAGGGTCGTGTGATGGGGGGGGGGGGGGGTGACAAAATGAAATATTTGCGAAGCATGAGATTGTGTGTTGTGGTATCAGCATAAATGCAAACGCCAAGAGTCCAAGAATTATTAATAATGACCTTGAGTTTCTGTTTGTTCTCAAAAGAAAATAGGTCTGCTTGGTTCACCCCAGGGGGTGTGTGTGAGAAAAGACCAGAGTGCATGCATTTCATGAAATAATCTGTCTCTCTAGTACTGCCATCTTCCGAATTTGTCAATGAAAATGACATGAATTTCCCTCGGTCCTGAAGGGGTCCTGGGGGAAATTTTCCGCACTTTTTGGAAGTGGAAAAGCAGTACTCGGAACAAAATAAACATCAAAAAAAAAAACTGCAAAAAAACAAAAAAAAACGCGGGTTGGGTCGAGTGAGAGGATGGCATAATGAAGTCTGCTACATGGTGGTGTAAAGTTTGGTTCTTCTCATTCACAGGGTGTCACAGTGAAACACCAGGTTGTCAGTCATCCTACACTCCTCCCTTCTTCCTTCTGTTTGTCTGTGACCCACTGGCTACTATTGAAGGTTCACAGCACGCTGAGCCCCTGGGCTAGGGCAGGGGTTGCTGCTGTCAAGGCACTTACTGCAACACATTTCTGGATTTTGCATCAAAGTTTCCTCGATGTCTGCAACCACTCTCTCCTGCTACCAGAGACAGGCCATGAAAGCCTGCAGGAAGAAGAACAGTGGCTGACGGGAGGCTTTTGGCTAGAATGTCGAGAAAGAGGCACCAACTGTGCTTCAGTAATCTCGTCACCTCTTCACATTCCCTGTTCACACCTAGCGGGCTTGGGGAACTGCAAGAACTGCGCTTGTGTGTCCGGTGGTATGCCAGTGTGCCAGCACATGTCTCATCTCCATTCTTTGATGGGAATATACAAGAACACATGCTTGGAATGGTGTGCTCAGCGCTACGACGAGCGACAACAAAGTGAGTCTGCTTGTCAGGTCAACGCTTGAGTGTGAAGTGCAACAGGTAAGGGGGGGAAGCCTTAGTTAAGTGGTTAAGTGCTTAGGCAGCACTGTCTGCCTCTGGGGGGGGGTTGCAAGAACGTGCTTGGAATGGGTATGTGCTCAATGTGCCCTCTGGGGGGGGGGGGGGGGGGGGGGGGGGGGCATTTTCTTTCGGTGAATCTCAGGCACGGCCAAGGAAAAAGGAGTGAGGCGGGGTGGGGAGCAGTATGCAAGATAGAAACTTAAAAGGTGCTGTCTTCGACCGGCTGTTTCTCGATGGTACCATTGGGAGCTCTGCCTTCGCCAGTGGGATCCAGCTGGGAGATGGTACCCTTGCCCTTTACAGCCGTCGAGGGGTAGCGAGCGTGGAATGCAAGAGTCTCCTCGTAGATCGCGTTTTTGACATCAGCGGTGGTCTTGAACTTCGTGTCATCGAAGTCAAATGGCTTCACTTTGCTTGTGTCTTCATCTTCTTCATCGTGGAGCTCGGCCAGGTCTGCAAGAGGTTTACAAAGATGTGGAACATGTTGCAGCACTTACCCACCCAGGCATCCAGAGCAGGGAGAAGTGTACACGCATTCTGGCGGCTTTGAAATCAGCCCTGGCAGTTCTCTCGAGTATTTCCTACAAAGCAGGTGCTTGCACAGAAAACACAGTACACCGCGAGGGGGAGGAGAAAGTAGAAAGGTAAACTAGAGGTTTCGTTGACCGCACTACCCTGAACCCAAATCCTGGATGTGGTTTCAGGTGGCAAATTGGCAAATGATCATGATTAGAAGGTCGTTCAGTTTTCGCACATGTTGCGTGTGGCTAAAGAAAACACAAACAGAGAGAAAGAAAAGGAAACATACAGGGGTGAAGCAGGGCGTCGTGGACAGTAATTCGCTTTGCCGGGTGGAATACAAGCATCTTGTCCATAAGGTCCATGGCCTGTAAGATTGGGGGAGGTCTGGTTGAGCACTGGTTTCTGTTTGCTTCTGACAATTTCTGTCGTTCTTTTTTCGTAACAACAGCGATGAACTGTAAAATAGAAAGGAACTGCACAACCTTGCCCAGCCATTGAACTGAATGTACAATTGGGCTCAGGCTGACGTGGACTTTGCCTGAGTACACTGTGTTGTCATCAGGTGAAGGAGGGCGGTTTTGCATGTGGCAGCTTTGGTCGCATGCCTTCACCGTTTTGTGAATCAAGACCAGCGTTACTATCACTCGCCGTCGGTTCCGCTCTCGCAGATTCGGAATGCCAGGGATCACAATTGGTATCATCGTCTTTCGCATCCTTTCTTCGACGTGCAGAAGAAAGCGGGTGTGCGGTCAGGGTGAGGTTGGCGGCCGCAAAACCTGAAGGGTTGCCGCTACATGCCAGCTCCAAGAGGATCTGTCTGTGGCTGCCCAGTAGACTGAGCCAATCTCTTGGAACTGCATCGAATTGCCTGCTGCTGTCTTCACAGTCTACTATTCACAGGCTAGCACTTTAACAGCAGTCTGTCAGCAAGCAGTCTATCAGCAGTCTATCAGCAGTCTATCAGCAGTCTATCAGCAGTCTATCAGCAGTCTATCAGCAGTCTATCAGCAGTCTATCAGCAGTCTGTCAGCAGTCTGTCAGCAGTCTATCGGCAGTCTATCAGCAATCTATCAGCAGTCTGTCAGCAGTCTATCGGCAGTCTATCAGCAGTCTATCAGCAGTCTATCAGCAGGGGGGTGGACCGGCCCATAAACAAAACGAGTAGAAGTCAAAAGGGTACCTGCGGGTCGGCATGCGGGAAACGCGCCCTGAAGTCTTGTCTCACTTTGTGAGACTTCTTCCTGATGTACTTCTGGGCAGCTTCTGATCCGACAGTAGCGAGCTCCGACTCGGCCGGGGTGCCGATAATGTCGATCACCTGTGTTTGGGTCGGGTGTAGGTTTTTGCGCTTACTGTACA
The DNA here is from genome assembly GCA_030068145.1 of Diplonema papillatum. Lineage (NCBI taxonomy): Eukaryota > Euglenozoa > Diplonemea > Diplonemida > Diplonemidae > Diplonema > Diplonema papillatum. The sequence goes on along the minus strand of JAPJBO010001197.1, from coordinate 56,005 downwards.
GTATGCCCGAAGCCGGACAGCAGACAAAGCATGCCATCCGCCAGGCATGTAGTAGTACACATGTCATCCATAATCATTCATACTCATTCTAATCGGCATCCCTCTTCTTTGAATCGCGAACAACTCTTTCCGTGGAATGTGAACCGCCGTTTGAGGTTATCGATGCGAGGTCATGCCAGATTAGTTAGCTATGTTACTAGAGCGGAGTGCATGCCCCGTTTCAAATTGTGATTGACTCACTCTAGTTGGCAGTCTTGGATTTCATTTCATGCGTAGGGTACCTATATTGGAACACTTTCGAATATAAGCTGATGCGCTGTTCACTCTCGCAGTCACAGGTGTTGCCGGTGTGGTTTTGACCTTCGCAACACCTTCTAGGACAACCCAAAGCAGCCCTGAGGAATAGATGGGAAATTAAGCCTTACCTTGTCGAGTTGGTTAACTCTGTCCTTGCCAGGGAACATGGGCTTGGACCCGTGCATTTCGCCGACGAGGCATCCGACACCCCAAACATCGACGGAGCCGTTGTACACCTTCGACTCCATGATGAGCTCAGGGGCACGGTACCACCTCATGGTGACGTAGTCGGTGAGGTATTGGTCGTCTTCTTTCGGCTCGTCACGGGCAAGTCCGAAGTCGCAGATTTTGAGGTCGCAGTTGATGTTGACGAGGATGTTGGCCGGTGTGATGTCTCGGTGAATGACGCCGGCGGAGTGGATGAATTTGAGTGCGCGGATGATTTGGTACAGGAAGTATTGCACGTGTGCATTAGTCATCTTCTGGCCGGATTTGAAGACAGACTTGAGGTCGGTCTCCATCAGGTCCATTACGATGAAAAACTCTTTGAACTCGCGCGTGTTCGGCGTGATCAAATTCCGGAGCCCAACGATGTTCTCGTTGTTGAAATGGCCCAGCAGCTTGATCTCACGGAGAATTCTCTTGGCGAGGTTCATGTCAGTGAAGATCTCTTTGCTCACTTTTTTCACGGCGCACTTCACGTCCTCTCCATCCTTCGCCTTGCGGTCCACAGCCCGAAGCACCACACCATAACTGCCCGCGCCGATGACCTTCTCCAGGGTGTATCTGGGATCGAGCTCGTTCAGATCTTTTTGCACTTGAGAGACCGACATTTTGCTTCTCTCGCCGGTTCTTCTATAACAACGGGAACCGTGTGAGAGGTAAAACCGGTTTTAAGCACCTGGCGACAACACTCTCGCTTTCTTTTGAGGGAATGTGGACCTCCTTTTCCCCCCTGTGTGTGAGTGAGTGGGTTCATCATTTACGGACAGGGGACATCCATGTCGAAAAAGTCAGAGCCCCAGCTTGAGCGGCCTCCAGAGTAAAGACACGTCAAAAGGATCAATGCTTACTGCTGTGAAGAGATGTGTTATGAAACCTCTCCAAGGAACACCAGGTTGGCACATGGAGGAGATATGCTGCTTCGAAACCCGCCAGCCAGTGCCGCACTCTATTCCGACTGTCCTCCTTCAAAATGTCGATGTCGTATGTCAGCGCACATTGTCAGCGCATATGGACGAGCGGAGCCATGGGCAGAAGCGAATGCCCAGCTTACTCCCATCTCAAAACTACATCTAAGCGACAAGACAGCAGTTCGGCAGTGATTATTGGTCCTAAGCCACAGAGCAGCTTCTTCTCGGGAACTGGCCAACAACCCAGTATAATCTCACTCTTGGCACACCTGCACGGTGGCTCTGGGGTCTTGCCAATTATTGAGTGGCTAACCACATCGCATTGTTCACATGATGACAAGCGCAAAAGGAATGTACAAAACAAAGCTAGGCTGTGCACCAACATCCGGAACAGAACGCAGTACTGGAAACCCCCAAACCGGGGGTATTTGTTGTGTTGATGAGAACTTTGGGGTGGTTGCTTTGATCAACGACAGACGATGATGGGCGCGCAGTGGCCATGCAGCCTAAGAAGTTGGTCGTTTGGCCGGCAGTTTTATTTACTCATGCCCCAGGCATGCGCCTAAGGAAATCCGGTTGTTCTCTGGTCGTTGGCTCAAAACGCAGAACACAAAGCCTGCTGGGTCAAGAATAGGCCATTCGGTCAACTTGTTACCATGAGCCCCCACAGTGTGATGCGTGTCTTCGAGCCAGTCCACCTTTCTCCTGGAACTACAACGCATTCCCCCTGCTGTCTGTCACAGTCTACCAGCAGCCAAGTCTATCAAGGGTGGACCGGCTCAGTCTTGCACGCAGACAAAGCGGGTCTGAAGCTGAACGGCTACTGCTTTTGGGATCCATGAGGCTCTCCACCATAAAGTATCGGAGGGTGATGTAAAGGGGGGGGGTCGTCTTTTTTTATTATTCGAATTGTCGAATACTAAAAAAAGTTTCGGGTAGCCGAACAGCAGCAGGATCAAATAGTGGTAGTGTTTTTAGACGACCATATGTGCGTCAAATAACTGTTATTATTCGACCGGGTCACCCCCCCCTTTAAGATGCTTGCAAAAATACTCGAGGGGCTGCCTTGTGCCTACTCCCCGCCACTAAACCCAGATGCACCCGTGTTTCGTGTGGGCACATGTACGTCCTTTGAATACTGTCGCAATAGTGGGGAGCCATCGGCAGGCTGATGAGTACCACATTAACGCCACCTTTTGATCGTTCGCAGCTGGCAGCCTCCTCAGGTATTTCCTACAAAGCAAGCGCCTATACAAAAAGAAATTGCAGCATTCAAGAAAGCAAGCCCGCGCGAGCAGGACTCCGTTTTCTTGCAGGATAGCGCTGGTGGGTTTGTACTGCCAACAGCCTCGAGACAGGTACACAAGTTCCATTCGGTCGCACAGCCCACCCAACTACCAACGAGGTAACTAGCTTACTGTCGGTTTCGAAGGCGGTATATCGTAGTGGCATTTTACATCAGCAAGTCAGAACACGAACACGAACAAAAGAAATCCTGAAGGAAACAAAGCCGATGTTGATCAGCCATCAGACATAAGAGTAGAGCCAGAGGGGTGGCCAGAAGAGTGCGATCCTGACACCAAGAAAGTTATCACACTCCGTCTCACCCCATCTCGCAATTTGAACATACGGTGAGCGATCTCTTGGACCTCAAGTCAGCGTTTGGTTGATCCCGCATCGCCAGTCCTGACACCACCACCAGGTTTTTCGTCAGGCTTCAACGAAGTAACCCCGAGCTCACGCCTGTTGGTCGAGGAAGCGATTTCCGCAATGCCTCCGACTATTCGCTTCGCCAACTCTCTCCTCGTAGGGCTCTAGTTATCCCAAGGAGGGGAGAGGGGCGGTGTTGCCTGCGCGTCTGCAGACGATTTAGATGTATGCATTTAGAAAGACTGCAGACGATTTAGATGTATGCATTCGGAAAGACTGCAGACGCGGACGCAGACGTTTGCGCAGACGCAGACGGATGACGGTCAGTCAGTTAGATTACGACAATCACTGTCGGACTTTCCTACTGAGCAGTTGCAACGTGAGAAACTCTTTCAGCGCCCACGCACGGCAAAGACACATTTGCACGTGTGCACGTACACTCCGGACTTCAAAAAGCTGTAGTGCTGGGCCTTCTTTATTCCTGAGGGTCTGCACATGTCCACATGAAGTATACCCGAGCAGACCTGCAGGCTGATCCTGCAGACGCGTCTGCGACTGCGTTTTCAAAATCTGCAGGCAACACTGGAGAGGGCAGAGCTTCGGCACCTCACGAAACGAGATATGAATGACGTACCACATGCTCGAAAGACATGGAGGGAATGCAAAATGAATCGGTCATGTCCCAATGAAAATGTATCAGTCAAGACCGTTCCTCCTCCATGGACTCCGAGTTAGCATACTGGTATGTGCTCAAAATCAAATGGCCAAGGTAATCGGGAAGACACGATGCCGAAATACAAAAAAAAGGCAATCGAGGAAAGCTATCCGGTGTGGGTCCTAGCCTTCCATCCTTTTTTTGTATCAGCCTGCTTCGTAGAAAATGCTTGAGGAGGCTGCCAGTTGCCGAACTCCCGAAGGAGGTAAATGTTGTGCCGAGGCCCACACGAAACACACACAGGTACAACTGGGTTTAGTGGCGGGCGTCAGCGCTCAACAAAAACGACCCGCTTCGTAGTCGTATTGTTTTCACCCCCCTCCAGCCTCCTTTCGAAGTAAGTAATTACCCCCCCGCCTTCCCCTTTCCGGCAGGCGTCTTCGAAAATGGAACCTTCCCTATTACTCGGTTTCGCGCCGGGTTTCCTGCACGTCGAGCAGGCAATCGGACCGCGCGGATTCCGGTTCGGAAGGCGGCCGTGTGACGATCAGAGGCGGGATGAGAATGTTGGGCACCCCGGCGGTGCGTTCCGACGAGAGAGACCGGCGGAAGTCTCTCGGCCCGTTTCCGCCGCCGTACGGGCAGTTCGTTTGCATGTTGGGGATCGTGGCGCTCTTCAGGGTCGTCGACTGTGTGGCGTGCAGCGGGATGTCGCTTTGCTTGGTGTGACACAGCTCGACGCTAGACTTGTTCGAATCGGAGGTGCTGCAGGAACCCGAATCCGAGTCGGACTCACTGTCGCTGAGCGCGAAGTCATCGAACTTCGAGAGCCTAGCTTCCAGCTTCATCAAGCGCTCGGCGATGCGGAGTTCCATCGAATGGAGCAGCGACACGAGCTGCTTGTCTTTGACGCTCGCGGGCGATAAATCTTTTGCTTTCGGACTGGGCGATCCCTTCGGCGACTCGGTCGGCGCGTTGCAGAAAGCAACGCGGGCGGCAACGGAGGACTTCCGCCTGTTTTTCACGTCGCGGGGCGACATGGCATCGATCTCGCTATCCGCCGAACTTTGAACCCACTCTCGGATCCCGAAGTAGAACTCTCGGCACCGCTCGAGCTCCTCTTCCCGCATCGACCTTTCCAACTCCATCATCTGGAACGTCCCCGTCAGAACTGTGATCGGGAAACCGACCTGTGTGTCGACGTTATTTCGAGGTGTGACCGGGTAGTTCGCTATCGTAGTGAACCGCAAAAATTAGTATGGCGCTTCCGTTTGTTTGTGCGCACTAGCGGCTTTTCACCTAATTTGGTGAGTTGCTGTTAGTACACTGCCAACTACTAATTTTTAGTACCAACAATGCATTGTTAACACAAAAAAAAGGTTCCTGGGATTCGGGAGGCCTGCAGTACTTTTTGTGTTCATTTTTGAGGTTCGTTTGTGCTTGTCGAGGTAAGGAATTCTGATCAACCACCAAAAAAAAAAAAAAAAAAAAAACACGCTACCCACGTTTTTTCTTATCTTGCGCAATACGTTGAAGGCCAACCCGCAAGCATTGATGGTATTTATTGGAGAAAAAAAATGGATACCACAATGAGGCCTGCGAACATCGCGAAGGAAGCGACGACCTTTCCCCCTATAGTGGTCGGGAAGAAGTCGCCGTAGCCGACGGTTGTGAGGGTGACGATGGCCCACCACAGTGAGTCGGGGATGCTCTGAAACGCGATCACATCGCCGGCGTCGGCGTAGGCTGAGTCGGCGTCCCGCACCCACTTTTCGAGGCTGCTGTTGTACGATGCCTGATCGAGTTCGGCGTAGAACTCGAAGGGGGCGGCGACGGCACACGAGATGCTGATCAGCAGGACCAAGAAGACCAAGCTCATCGTGCTTTTCGTCAGCGCGGCGCCGAGCTCGGGCGCGTTGCCGCTGCTGGTGGAGCGGCCGAGACGAAGGATTCTGATGATGCGGAGCAGCCGCAGCAAGCGCAGCATGCGCACGGCCACCAGCGGCGAGAATTCCTTCAGCTCCGATCCGACGATCAAGATGAGGTAGTACGGCAGGATCGAAAGCAGGTCCACCCACGTCGCCGATTCGCGGAAAAAGTACTTCCACTTCACCTTCTTCAGCTTCTCCTTTTGGTCCCCCGGCCGATCTTCGTCCTTCGGGATGATGTGCAGCACGCCCTGGGGATCGATGAACTCGCGCTTCTTGGGGTACGAAAACGTCCACGCCACGAACTCGAGGGTGAAAAAAACCACACAGCAGGTCTCCGTGATGAACGTCGCCTGCGTGCCGGGGGCGTCGTCGTGATCGCGGGGCTGCATCGACGGGAGGGATTCGACCATGAGGATGACGATGGAGAGGATGACCACGGACTGCGAGAAGAACTTGTACAACAGGATGAAGGTTGGATGCCTCGATCGGTCGTCGTACACCGCGTCCCCGTGGCTGACGTAGCGGAAGAGAGTGTCGGTCCAGCTCGTCGGCGGCTTGCGGGCGTGGACGATCCGCCGGCTTTTGTTGAGGTACGCAAGGATTTCGTCCCACGAGACCTCGCCGGAGGCGTCTTCGTCCATTTCGACGAAGATGCGCTCCGTGTAGCACCACGCCTGCTCGTCGAGCGGACGCTGCGGGAACACCATCTTCCAGAGGCTCCGGAACCTCGTGAGGTCCAGGTGCCCTGTGCCTTCCTCGTCGAGCGACTGAAACGCGGCGGTCAGCCTCCTCAGGTCGATGCCATCCTTCAGCAACAGCTTCTTTGCCGCGTCCAGGTCGTCGCCGAACGGATTCTCGGTCGACGCGCGTTGCTTCCGCCTCGAGCTGGTGCGTTCGTCGAGGTCCCGAAACGATAGTTTCGGGATGTCTACGGACAACGACGTGGTCGCCTGGCTCGTGCGCGTCCTGCGAGGTTCGTGCTTCGTCGTGGACGACGTCGCCGTGTCGCTGTTCTGCTCGTTGAGGGGGTGGTTCCACCCGACGGGGGAGCTGGTGTTGAGCGTCTGGTTGCTGCTCGCGCCCAGGAAGCTGTGCAGGCGGAGGGCCAGCGGGCGCCGGGTGCAGTTCGGCTGGTTCTGCGACCGGAAGGTCTTGTCCTGGTCGGCGTCGCTGTTGTTGGCGAAGTGCTCGATGAGGCGCGGCGACAGGAAGACCGAAGTCGGCGGCGTGTTGCCATACAGCCCCGCCCTGGGCGAGTGGCTCCGCTCCGGAGAGTGCGGCTCCCTCGATTTCACCGACGGAGACTGGCTGCACGTCGTGCCATTCAACCTCGGGGAACCTTCCCCCAGAGGGTGTGCAATGTTCGCAAACCGCAAGGTATTCATCGCGCACCCGCACAACCCCGGCGCAGCGAGATTGAAACTGGGCGGGAACCTTCGTGCGGGGGTAAAGGGACAGATACGGGGACAGTTCTTCCTTCCCCACCCCCTCCCATGGGGAGGGTGTGATCCTCCTTTCCTTTTTGTGTAACCAACGATCAACCGGGGTTGATGGGCTTGTGTGTTGCCTTTCGACTTTCTTTTTCGTTTCCTGTCTCGGGTTCAACTGCTATCGTCTTTGGTTTTTGGGAGAACCCCGGCTGGCCTGGTTGTTTGGACCGAGCACACCGTCTCAAAAAACTCGCTGCGCTCGGGTTTTGTGCTCTCGGAAATTCGTGTTGCCCTGTTGGCTGTTGGCAGGAGTCAGAGGACGAATCAACGTTCGAAGCGCCATACCGTCGGTTGTGACCTGTGAGTATGGGCAAGCCGGCATACGTTGCTCAGAGGCCTGTCGCTGCTGACGCAGCGGCCTGTGCCGGCCACGGGCAACGTGCAGCTCATCGTGTTCGGCGGGATGGCGGAAGCCTACGAGTCGCTCGACGACATCATCGTCTTCGACGTGGCCGAGCAGCGCTGGTCGAAGCTCGACGAAAGCGACGACGGCGACGCCCGGGCTTGCCCGCCGCCAGCTCCGCCACAGAGAGTATAAACATCGATTTGCGACCCCTATTACGTTGACACTTAGCCTCGATCTTCGTATGGCAAAAAAATGAAGTCTGGCCTGTAGACCGGAACGAATCTGTAATATGTTTCATCAAATGGTGTCCTCGCAATCCCCGCGACGACCGTTTAAGGGCATATCCAGATGGCAAATCTCCGCGAAAACTGAAAAGAAAGCCGTTTTCAGCGTTTACTCTGGTTTACAGGTTCGGTGTGTTAGTGGCACTTTCAGAGTGGGTGTTACATCTGTGCCGGAGGCACGGAAACGGGAAACTATCAGAACTCTGTTGCAGGCTGGTTTTGGGGAGAAGAAACAGCAAGGAGTAAGACCATCACTCAAGGCATTTGCAATACCAGATTAGCCAGGTAGATCGGGTGCAACACAATGCATGCGGCATCCGCGGCTTGCTGCACAGCAGCTGCTGGCTTCCGTGTGTTGCATTCGCTGCAGCATTGCAAGTCGAGAGTTTGAAACCCCAGATTCCGAAGAAAAGAGAAGCGACAGTTGCGATTGTCGCTTGTGCGCACCTCGCAAAATCGCTGCACAAAGAGCTCGCTGGATGGGCTTCTTTATTTCGAGCACACGACTCCTGAGTTCAGGGCGCCAGGCGCCAGGCGATGGTCGGGGAAGGGCATGTGGAATCCTTGCTGCACACGCAAGTGCGCTTGTGGGGGGTCGTGTGCGTTGTGGGGGGGAGGTGAATAAAAAAGCACCTCCCCCCAGCAATTTCTCAAAAGGCAGATGCTGGCCGGTCTTTTGCAGGCGGCCGAAACCGATTGCCCCACGGGTTTGCCGGACTCGCTGCGGCGCTGCAAGCCGGGGGGCACGAAGCCCCAGTTTGCAATGAAGAGAGGGAAAGCGTTGAGTTGGGTTGGGATTGCGAGCATAAGGAACATGCTACCCCCCCCCCCCCCCCCCCCAGCAGTCGACCAATGCCGTTTCTTCTGCTCCTCCAATGATTTTCCGCACGGTTCTGGACGTGCCGTCAGAGCTTCACGCCCGCGCTTCGCAGGCCTTAAGCCATAGACGGCGGTTGCCGCCGTCTGCAGGGCGCTCGCCCCGGTGTTTCCCACGCGGTTCTTGCGCGGTCAGTTTTGACGCCCACGCTTCGCAGGACTTCGGCGACTAGGTGGCGATGGCATGCGCTTCGCATGCCATAACGGCGGTTGCTGTCCCGTTTCTTCTGTGGGGCGCTAACACCGGTGCTTCCAACGCGGGTTCTGGACGGGTTTGGCACGTGCCATCAGAGTTTCGAATCCGCGCTTCGCAGGCCTTCAGCCATCGACGGCGGTTGCTGCCGTTTGGGTGCTCACCCCGGTGTTGCCCACGCAGTTCTTGCGCGGTCAGAGTTTGACACTGGATGGTGATGCCAAGTGCTTCGCAGGCCTTCAGCCATCGACGGCGGTTGCTGCCGTAAGGCCCGTGAAGCGCGGGTTTGCAACTCTGACGGCACGTGCTAAACCCGTCCAGAAACGCGCGGAACCGGGGGTGGGGCAGCAACCGCCGTTGACCGTTGAAAACCTGCGAAGCGCTTGCCATCACCATCCAGTGTCAAACTCTGACCGCGCAAGAACTGCGTGGGCAACACCGGGGTGAGCGCCCAAACGGCAGCAACCGCCGTCGATGGCTGAAGGCCTGCGAAGCGCGGATTCGAAACTCTGATGGCACGTGCCAAACCCGTCCAGAACCCGCGTTGGAAGCACCGGTGTTAGCGCCCCACAGAAGAAACGGGACAGCAACCGCCGTTATGGCATGCGAAGCGCATGACATCGCCACCTAGTCGCCGAAGTCCTGCGAAGCGTGGGCGTCAAAACTGACCGCGCAAGAACCGCGTGGGAAACACCGGGGCGAGCGCCCTGCAGACGGCGGCAACCGCCGTCTTTGGCTTAAGGCCTGCGAAGCGCGGGCGTCAAAACTGACCGCGCAAGAACGGCGTGGGCAATACCGGGGTGAGCGCCCAGAGGGTTCCCACGCGGTTCTTGCGCAGTCAGAGTTTGACGCCCGTTCTCCGCAGGACGTCGGCGACGAGGGTGTACCGGTGCTGGATGGCGATGGCAAGGGGAGTGTCGCCCTTCCGATCGGTCGCGCTGGCGTCGGCTCCGTATTCGAGGAGCGCTTTGACCGAGGCGTCGGACCCGGCGGCGCTGGCCAGCATGATCGGCGTCGTGCGGGTGCTGGAGTAGTTGGCGTCCGCGCGCGCCGCTCTGCAGCAGCAGCCGGACGCAGGGCTGTAGCTCGCCCACTGCAGCACCACGTCCACGTCGCCCCCTCGCGTCCGCTTCCATCAACAGCCGCACCCCGTCGCTGTTCCCCTCATCAGCGGTCAACGGTGGTTGCAGCCCCTGTTTCTTCTGCTCACTCCGGTGATTTTTCCGCGCGGTGTCTGGACAGGTTTAGCACGTGCAGCCAGAGTTTCAACCCCGCGCTTCGCAGGCCTTCAGCCATCGACGGCGGTTGCTTTCGCCAACTGAACGAGTGCACTGAACCGGGAAGGGCTGGCATGTCTCCAAAGAAAAGCACTTTCTTTCTACTGCTACCGGCGGCAGCTCACAACTTATGAATTCCACTCTAACAATAACAAGGATCCCTACTAAGCCCGCTGTCCCGCTCTGTTCTGTCTCCAGAAAGATAGGCTTGCAGTGTCGAGTCAGCTTCACAAGTTGACTCACAAAACCATCCGTGATGCCTTAGTGGGGAGTAATTTGCATGCAAATGAGTACCACAATATGCCAGCTTTTCGATACGTGATTCCAGAAGCGTCACTTTTGCCGCGCTTTTGTCGTAGTGCAACCCTTGGCTGCAACTGCTTGCTGTGAGCGACCCTTTCTTCTGTGGGGCGCTAACACCGGTGTTTTCCCACGCGGGTTCTGGACGGGTTTAGCACGTGCCGTCAGAGTTTCAGCCATTGACGGCGGTTGCCGCCGTCTGCGGGTATCCACGCGGTTCTTGCGTGGTCAAAGTTTGACGCCCGCGCTCCGCAGGACGTCGGCGACGAGGGTGTACCGGTGCTGGATGGGGAGTGTCGCCCTTCCGATCGGTCGCGCTGGCGTCGGCTCCGTATTCGAGGAGCGCTTTGACCGAGGCATCGGACCCGGCGGCGCTGGCCAGCATGATCGGCGTCGTGCGGGTGGTGGAGTAGTTGGCGTCCGCGCCGCTCTGCAGCAGCAGCCGGACGCAGGGCTCGTGCCCGCAGTAGCTCGCCCACTGCAGCGCCACGTCCACGTCGCCGCTCGCATCCGCCTCCATCAGCAGCCTCACCACGTCGCTGTTCCCCTTCGTGCACGCCATGATCAACGCCGTCCGCTTCCACATGTTCGTCAACCGCGTGTCCGCTCCCGCCGCCAGCAACCTCTTGACGACAGCCGTGTGCCCTGCTGTGCTCGCCAACATTAACCCCGTCATCGTCGACGAAAAGGTCGGGTGCTGTGCCATAATAGTATAGGGCAGGACGCCAAAAAGAGGGAGGGTGCTACCGTTATCATTGGTGTTGGTTTTTTTGTGTTTCCGACGATCCGAATGGACGTACAGATTGGTGTCTTTCGACCTTTTGGATGCTTGTGAAGTTCAGCTTAGTGCGTGCTTGTGAGAATCCGTTTCGTCGTTGACTCTTTAGAAAAGAAGGTGTGTATGTGCTTGTGGGTGGTGCACCTGGTTCGATTGCGGGACAATACAACCTCGGGGGATAAAAGACTGCGTCTTTTTCCCGTTCAAAAAAAAAAAGAAGCTTTTCGAGGCGCTCACGATATCAAAATCAATAAAACCTCGAGGATAAATGACTGCGTCTTTTTCCACGTTCAAGAAACAAGCTTTTCGAGGTGTGTGTGCGCGTGTTGCACTGTCACGATATCAAAATCAATAAAACCTCGGGGATAAAAGACTGCGTCTTTTTCCACGTTCAAGAAACAAGCTTTTCGAGGTGCGTGTGCGCGTGTTGCAATGTCACGATATCAAAATCATGTGGTCACATGACATGATCAGCACTTAAGTCACCTGTTGCACTTCCATACCAGGCGGGTCGTATAAAATGGTCGAAACTCGTTCCAGGGCTGGGCAGAAGCCCAGCCGGCTCACGGCTTGGATTGTGCCCAGGGGCCGAGTCAAGAGCCCTCGGTCTGGGACGGTTCGCACTTCAAAGGCATGGACTGATTGTTTGGAAACGTTCGAATGGAACTCTCACCGACCTCAGCTGTGTGTTGAAGATCTACGCGCTAAACGGAAGCATATCACGCAGCGCAGGAAAAGAAAGCAACAGCGATGGTCGTAGTAACGGCAAGTGACCAGGGCAGAGCCCAAGCCTTAATCGGTGTTCTACGACTATTCGGAATGTGGCGCAAGCTGCTTGGGGACACAACTGGCGTCGAGGTAAGTCTCCTGGAATGGGGCATCCACAGAGGGTGAGAGTTCCCGTATTTCCTCGACGAGCCATGTTGGCTAACTCCTTGCTAGCACGAGTCGCTCAGTTTGGGAATGCTGAGCCATTCGGCAGGTATCCCCCGGGACACGGTTTGAACTGGGGCGAGGCCAATGCCCGGTTGTTTCCATACCAGGCGGGTCGTATAAAATGGCCGAAACTCGCCGTCCAGGGCTGGGCAGAAGCCCAGCCGGCTGACGGCTTGGATTGTGCCCAGGGGCCGAGTCAAGAGCCCTGGGTCTGGGACAATTCGCACTTCAAAGGCATGGACTAACTTCTTTTGGAAACGTTCGAATGAAACTCTCCCCGACCTCAGCTGTGTGTTGAAGATCTACGCGCTAAACGGAAGCATATCACGCAGCGCAGGAAAAGAAAGCAACAGCGATGGTCGTAGTAACGGCAAGTGACCAGGGCAGAGCCCAGGCCTCAACCGGTGTTCCACGATATTCGAATGTGGCGCAAGCTGCTTGGGGACACAACTGGCGTCGAGGTAAGTCTCCTGGAATGGGGCATCCACAGGGTGAGAGTTCCCGTATTTCCTCGACGAGCCATGTTGGTTCTTGCTAGCACGAGTCGCTCAGTTTGGGAATGCTGAGCTATTATCGGCAGGTTTCCCCGGGACACGGCTTGAACTGGTCCCCGGGACACGGCTTGAACTGGGGCGAGGTCAATGCCCGGTTCTTTCCATACCAGGCGGGTCGTATAAAATGGCCGCAACTCACTTTCCAGGGCTGGGCAGAAGCCCAGCCGGCTGGCTTGGAGTGTGCCCAGGGGCCGAGTCAAGAGCCCGGGGTCTGGGACGGTTCGCACTTCAAAGGCATGGACTGATTGTTTGGAAAAACAGGTCGTTCGAATGATACTCCCACCGACCTCAGTTTTAGAGCGTAGATCTTCAGCTGTGCTGAAGATCTACGCGCTAAACTTAAGCATTTCACTCAGGGCAGGAAAAGAATGCAACAGCGATGCTCCTAGTAACGGCGAGTGAACAGGGCAGCCCAAGCCTGAACCAGTGTTCTACGGACGGGACACAACTGGCGTCGAGGTAAGTCTCCTGGAATGGGCCAGCCGGCTGACGGCTTGGATTGTGCCGAGGGGCCGAGTCAAGAGCCCCGGTGGCTGGCTTCGCCGCGTGCCGGGCGAACAGCAGCGCGAGCTCTCCACGTGCGCGGCGCAGAGAACGTGGTCTAACCCACCAAAATGGTGTTCCCCAGCAGTCCCCAGCACGTCGCCGTCCGGCTGCTCTACTCACTGCAGCACGGTTCACAGTTTCACTGAGGGAGTTGATGCGTCCCACGAGAGTCGGCAACAGTTCGGGTAACAATGCAAAGAATCGATGGCGATAATGCATTCTGCATCGCCGGCGGCGCGATTATCTCTTCGCACGTGATGTGTCATGATTTCACCTCTATAGCGCGTCATGATCGTCGCGCTCAGGGGCGCGTTCGATGCCTCGCTTCGCCTTCGACTGCTCGTCCAGCCTGATCGGTAAGAGAACTTCACACAGCCTTCAGGATGTGGTAGGTTTGAAGGGAAGGTAAAGTTTTCTTCGGCTTCTCACACAGATCATTCCAACGAAGAAACGGCAGTCCGCGCGTCTGACGAAAGCTGCGACTCGACCCTCCGGAGAAGCCTTGCCTGCGCGGGCCCGCATCGCGGCCGTGTCGCGTTGCTCGAACGCGTCCCAGTACTCCTGCGACCACTGCCACGTGTCCGCATGGCGGGGCGACGCTTCCGTCTCTCCGAGGAGCAGCGCAACCTCGTAGAAGACGAGCGGCCCGGCGGGAGAAGAGACCACCGCGACGTGTCCAGCAGGCACGGCGCCGCGGAAGACGGGCCGGAGGGAGTCGCGCAGCCTCCCCAACTGCCCCATGGGCGTCTCGCAGGGGCAGAAGACGGCCGGGGCGCCGAGGTCGCGGGCCACGGACATGGCGGCGTCGAGGAGTGAGACGGACCGGCCGCAGGCGAGGAAGAACCGCTGGCGGTCGGTCCCCACCTGGCTCGTGAATGCCCGCCCGTTGCATAACGCGACGCGCCGGTCTAGAACCATCATCGCACACAATTCTGCTTGTGTGCTCGAGCTGATCCTCCCATGGATCTTCGCACCGTAGGCCCTGCCGTTGACGCAAATTCCGACAGCGCCTCTGCCTTCTTTTTCCAGGTAGCTCCCGTCGGTTGCTACTCTGACGACATCGCCGCTTGCTTCAGCTTCTCTGAGCGCCCTCTCGGTCCATGTTATGACGTAGGGCTTTCGCACCCTCCGCGGTGGGCGCAGCTCGAATCCGGTTGCTGGGATTCTGCCTTCCGTCAGGTCGGGGTGGGCGGCCAGGTAAGCCCTTACCTTTTTTTTTTTTTTTTTTTTTTGAGAACAAGAAAAGGAAAGAAGTATTTGCGGTGGGTTAAACCGCCGGTTTGGTAGTTTGTGCTGCCTCCGTTTTACACTCGTTCTCTTCTCTACTCTTTCACTCTTTTACTCACTTTGGCTTGCCAAAAAAGACTCCTGCGACCGACACCACGAACACATTCGCTATGGAAATATAGAAAAGAAAGCCAACGAGTGTAGGACTCTCTAAGCAAGGCACGACCTGCGACTCTGGCGAAGTGCAGTGCTGTGTGCATCTGGGATATGCAACATCCACCCTCCAAAAACCTGGAGGCTGGATGGGACCAAAATTCATCCGGGAAGCCTTGCAAATATGTAGGGGTTGTCGGAGTTTCTTTTACCAGAAAAAGGAAATGTTGGAGGAGGTGAGCGTCGACTGCTGTGCTCTGCTTCACATAAAAACGACCAGGCACTGCGTTCAACGAAAACAACTCTCATCATCACCATCATTTCAACCAGCCGCGTTTTGTGTTCTTGTTTTGAGGATTTTCCTCCTGTCAAAAGGGCAGGTAGCAAAAATGTTGCCACACACTACACAAATGGAAAAAATGTAGAACTTCTTATGGGCCAGTTGCACAACACCAACAAAGTGGATCACTTTGGATGCGCGCTTGAATGACGTGTTGCAAATGGCTGCCTCCTCGAGTATTGCCCACGATGCGAGTGCTTTTTCAAGAAAGAAAATGGGGGAAAGCAGGTTGACGCGGAGCATTTCGAGGGGGAGATTCGGCTTACAATGCGAAACGCAGTGGAAACTGCGCTTGCGGTACGAGCTTTCTTCGTCCGATGGAGATCAAGTGTCAAAAAGCAAGTCGAGCAACGAACAGTACGCACAGCTCCGGGGGCGGTGAGCTCTCGGCAAATTAGACGGGAGCCGCAACCTCTGGTCACAGGGACCTTTGGACTTGTCTACCTCTGGGTAGTGCAACGCGTGCTTATAGGGAGGTGGCGCGAATTACCTGTCGTCCAGCCGGTGTAAAGATGCTGAAGACTGCTACCCTTGTGTGAGCCGTGCGCGTGTGTAACTGTGGGGATGTTCCTTTCGCCCACCCGAGCTTGTGACGAGTCTTCTGCATGCTCAGGGGGCGAAGATCTTTTTTCTCTCACTCGTCTCTTCGCCATTTGCGCGGCCACTTGGTGTCCTTCAATGATAGATCGGCTTCTTTTCCTCCACTCACCCGAGTTTGCTTAATTGCAGTCCTCAGCATCGCTTCGCTGACGGCTTTGCAACAGCTGCTGGGATTCGATCCACTTCGGGAAGGAGTCCCCTGGCAGGACCGTGTTGCCCCACCTTACCTGAGGGAAGTGGCCGGCAGCACGTTCAGAATGCAGTTGAGGTCGAGATCCAAGGCCGTCAGCGATGCCTTCGCCGGGCAGGTGTGCGAGCGCTTCCGCCGAAGGGTCGCCCAGCACTTTCAAAATGCAAAAACTCAGTAGCGATCGGTCTTCATTCTGCATTACCTGTTCAGGGGGGGCGAAGATCCTTTTTTCCCCGCTGGTCTCTTCGCGTTTTCCAATGATAGATCGGCTTCTCTTTGTCTCACCCGAGCTTGCTTACTTGCGAGTCTTCAGCGTCGCTTTGCTGCCGGCTTTGCAACAGCTGCTGGGATTCGGTCCACTTCGGGAAGGAGTCCCCTGGCAGGACCGTGTTGCCCCACAGCTCGCAGTACCTGAGGGAGGTGGCCGGCAGCACGTTCAGAATGCAGCCGATGCCAGGATCCCCGAGGAAGTTGAGGTCGAGATCCAAGGCCGTCAGCGATGCCTTCGCCGGGCACGCTGTCAAAACGTGTGCGAGCGCTTCCGCCGAAGGGTCGCCCAGCACGTTTCCGCGCAGGTTGAGCTCCCGCAGGCACGGGTGGTGGGCCAGCCCTTTGCTGCACAGGGCGGCGCAACCCGCGTCGCCGATGCCGTTCATCGCGAGGTTCAGGTGCGTGACTGCCTGGTTCGCGGCCAGGCCCTCTGCAAGCGCCTCGGCGCCCCTGTCGCCGATCGTGTTGCACTGCAGCGACACGCGCGCGAGCCTTCGGTGGGCAGCCAGCACCAGCGCCACTGCCTTCGCCCCCGCCCTGTTTGGGGTGAGGAGTTTCAGATTAGTGTGAGTTTGATCAAAGTAGCACCATTGGTTTTTTGGCTTGTACTGTACCTCAGGCAGTCTACCTGACGGTTTCTGGCTGGTATTGGCAGCGCGGACCTGTCGAACGCACCAATCAAGGCAGCTCTTTCAAAGACCAGCCGTGGGTGCGGGCTTTAAGTATGTGGATCCCACCATAATCTGAAACGATCGTAGTTGCCTCCACCGCCAACAGGGCGGGGGCGAAGGCAGTACTTCCCAAGTACACACCGAATCACACCAGCTTAGTGAGAGTTTGATCAAAGTAACATCAAAAGACGGCCCTTTCCTGCCTTCGCCCCCGCCCGAAATTGCACTGCGAATGTTGTCGCCGCTTTCGTTGGCGGTCGTTTCGGTTGAAAAGCCCGCGGAACCAGCTGCGAAACCGCGGACATGTCAGTACAAAACAGAACGTTGGAACCTGCCATGTAACTAAAGATACAGAACATGGTCCTTCGCACGCACACACACGCACCGTGGTCGTACTTTCGTGAAGGGAGGTACCACGTTGAACGGGTTCGCATCACACACGCACACGATGCCATTTATTGCCACATCTTTCCATCACTGTAATTGTTCGCTATCGGCCTCCGGGAGATATTTATCCTCAGCAGAGGGATACCTGCCGATTCGCTCAGCATTCCCAAACTGAGCGACTCGTGCTAGCAAGGAGTTAACCAACATGGCTCGTCGAGGAAATACGGGACTCTCACCCTCTGTGGATACCCCATTCCAGGAGACTTACCTCGACGCCAGTTGTGTCCCCAAGCAGCTTGCGCCACATTCCGGAAATCCGTAGAACACCGGTTCAGGCTTGGGCTCTGCCCTGTTCACTCTCGCGGTGTACGGTTGAGAAAAATGCCCGCGTACCTGTTGAGGCCGACTTCGTCGAGGATGAGTGACCGCATGTTCGCGTTGCTCACCAGCCCGGAGCACAGCAGCTCCGCCCCGGCGCCGGTGATCGTGTTGTGGCTGATTTCCAGCTCCGACAGCTGGTGCCCCCGGAGGGCGTTCGCCAGGGGCTCCATGCTGCGGATGGACAGGTTGTTCTTCGAGAGCCGCAGGTGCTCGAGTGTTGGGTGGTGGGTGAGGGCGTCGCCCAGCACGCGGCACGTGTCGTCCGTCACGTCGATGGTGCGAATGCTCAGCGACAACACGGACTGGTTTCGGTGCAAGGCTTTGCACATGGCGACGATGCCTACCTGCCCAGGGCTCCGCGGCCCGCTGCGCTCGTCGGTCGTTGCGTTGCCGTGCAGACAGATGTGCTTGATGCTCACAGACCCTTCGACATACTTCGACACGGCCACGGTCCCCTCCGCCCCCACCGGGTACTCGTGAGCCGCCGCCTCCCGCCGAATGCCCACCGAATACTGCCTCTCCCCCGCCGGCCGGTCTCTTTGCACCTCGTAGCTGAACAGCTCTCCCTCCGACCCGCCCCTGTCGAACGCGACCAAGTTGAGATGCTCACTGCCGTCCCTCAGTGCCGCGATGGCTAGCTCCATTTGTCTCGATTTTTCGCCGACTTTTTAGTTTCTTTGGGTGGGCATTGCTCTTCTCCCCTGTTGCATAATATCTATACTCTTCAATAGGAGACGATGACAAAAAGGGAGAGTTTGGGCAGAAAGATGCTTGCAACTTACGATGCTGTGCATGTGTCTCTGCAAGGGTAAGATGGTGAGTGGGTGATCCACCGAATACTGCCTCTCCCCCGCCGACCGGTCTCTTTGCACCTCGTAGCTGAACAGCTTCCATTCGTCTCGATTTTTCGCCGACTTTTTAGTTGCTTTGGGTGGGCATTGCTCTTATTATATGAGACGATAACAAAAAGGGAGAGTTTGGGCAGAAAGATGCTGGCAACGTACGGTGCCGTGCACATCGGGTATACGGTCTCTGCAAGGGTGAGATGGTGGGTGAGGGCGTCTCTCTGTGTCCCCCTCAGGGTCGAGATCGTGAACTCGTGGTGGTATCCACAGCAACTTATTTGGGGAACGTCAGGTTTTCCGACTCGACGTGATCGTGAGCTCGTGGTGGTATCCACAGCAACTTATTTGGGGAACGTCAGGTTTTCCGACTCGACGTGATCGTGAGCTCGTGGTGGTATCCACAGCAACTTATTTGGGGAACGTCAGGTTTTCCGACTCGACGTGATCGTGAGCTCGTGGTGGTATCCACAGCAACTTATTTGGGGAACGTCAGGTTTTCCGACTCGACGTGATCGTGAGCTCGTGGTGGTATCCACAGCAACTTATTTGGGGAACGTCAGGTTTTCCGACTCGACGTGATCGTGAGCTCGTGGTGGTATCCACAGCAACTTATTTGGGGAACGTCAGGTTTTCCGACTCGACGTGATCGTGAGCTCGTGGTGGTATCCACAGCAACTTATTTGGGGAACGTCAGGTTTTCCGACTCGACGTGATCGTGAGCTCGTGGTGGTATCCACAGCAACTTATTTGGGGAACGTCAGGTTTTCCGACTCGACGTGATCGTGAGCTCGTGGTGGTATCCACAGCAACTTATTTGGGGAACGTCAGGTTTTCCGACTCGACGTGATCGTGAGCTCGTGGTGGTATCCACAGCAACTTATTTGGGGAACGTCAGGTTTTCCGACTCGACGTGATCGTGAGCTCGTGGTGGTATCCACAGCAACTTATTTGGGGAACGTCAGGTTTTCCGACTCGACGTGATCGTGAGCTCGTGGTGGTATCCACAGCAACTTATTTGGGGAACGTCAGGTTTTCCGACTCGACGTGATCGTGAGCTCGTGGTGGTATCCACAGCAACTTATTTGGGGAACGTCAGGTTTTCCGACTCGACGTGATCGTGAGCTCGTGGTGGTATCCACAGCAACTTATTTGGGGAACGTCAGGTTTTCCGACTCGACGTGATCGTGGGCAGCACTAACTTCGCAAAGTCTGGCCAACCATCTCCCGCTGTGCTTGCTGCAAGAAGAAAAAGCGGAAACTCGAAAGAAAACATGCAGGGGGGTTCGCTGTGTGCGGCCCCGCGACTTGGCCCCGCAGGCCGCGAAGAACCGCAAACGGCGCAAAAGATCGCTCTGGCATTACCGGATGGAGGGTCTCCTCGGATTGGACTACACGAATGGTGCAGCCAGTGCGGCAAACGCCCTTCTTGTTCGCGGGCCGACCGGCCCACTGCCGTTTTCCGATTTGAAGACACTTTTTGTTAGTACTTCGTGAGGTTTGACTCCTCATGTGCCGTCCAGCACCTTTCCAAAAGAGCTCTAGTTTCCCCCCATTCTGGAGTCATTAAGAAACTCTTGGGAGCCCAGAGCTTTCCCAGCACTCTTTCTGCGCCAGGAACCCCGTTTTGTCCGCCAGGGGGTGGTATGTTAGCCGGCAGATTGCCCGGATAAGAGCCGAGTTCAGTAGCTGCACTGACGTGTCCTCCTCCTATCCCTTCCACCATACTTTGTCTCCATAGTCCGCAGCAGGGTGTCCGAAGTACCTTCGGGATATCACCCATCGTAAGTTGATCTTCGGATTGCTTCATTCGGACTCAAATGCCAGCCAGGTCTGCAGCACAAGATGTGCCTGCACTGCCCAGCCAGCAACGCCTGACTGCAATGTCCAAACGGCAATGCCCAAACCTGAGGATAGCCGATACACAGAGATTCTCTTCGTACTGCTCCGGCGGGCGTAAGTCGCTCCGGAGGCGCGCTGCGGGTGGCGGCTCTGCGGTGACAGCATGATGACGGGCAGCTTCGAAACAGGATGCAATAATAGACTGCCTGGGCTAAAATGCAAAGAATCTGTGGCGATGATTCGCATCGCCGGTGTCGCATTTGTCTCTTCGCACGTGATGTGTCATGATTTCGCCTCTTCAGCTCGTCTTGATCGTCGCGTGCGGGCGCGAGTTTGGTGCTTCGCTTCTCCTTCGACTGCTCGTCCAGGTTCATCGGTTGCGCGTCGACAGTTGCTTCCTTACGGCGTGGGCGATGGCCGTGTTGTCTTCTGCGGAGCTGTCGAGGTTGATCGTCGCTTCTTCGTCTCCGCTCTCGAGTCCGGGTTTCGCACGTCGTCCTCAGCTGCTTCTGCAACCGTCAAAGACAGCAGCAAGCAGTTCGATGCACTTCCAGGAGATAGAAAGGAATTGGCTCAAGCGGGCAGCCAATCGGTGGGCCTCAGTGGTGGGCCGCGTTGTGGTCGCGAATGCCGATGTGGACACCACGCGAGCGCGTCTACCAGCCAGTGCGGCACCCAAGGCTACGACTACCAGATGTCCGGGTCTGTGTGGCGCTTGTAGTTGCCTCTCTTGGGTCCTTCGTACCGAAGGATTCTGGGGTCGACGGTACCTCTCTGGTGCATCGTCACACCGATCGCACTCAACCTCCCGTCGTCGGTCTCCTGGGCTTCGTCCCGGTCTGTGCCCATACGCGCCGCGGTTGCCGACACTTCGCTGCCAGTTTCTCGTTGGATGCGTCGGTAGACTCGCGTGATCAAGTGCGGAGGACGCACGTAGTACTTCAACGACGGCAGCGCGTGCTGGATGACGTCCTTCAGCGAATGCACTCTCCGGCTCCGCATCAGGCGCTCAACGCTGTGCTCTGGGTTCTCGACGCCTTCCGAACGGAAGATGAACGTCAGCCGCGCTTTGAAGTCGTCGACCGAGTCGTGCGAGTCCCACCAGTAATACTCCCTCCTCTGCGCCGCGAAGCCAAGCTTCCGAACACGGCAGTCGGGCCTGAGAGGGGCCAGCAACCGGAAGGCGCGGTTCATGCTTGCGTCGTGTCTCGAGTCTCTTCTTTTCCCCCCTGTTTTGAGCAGCGATCTTTCGCTCAGTACGTTGCCTGCGGATGTGGTTGAGAACTGGTTTTGCATGCTGACCCCGCCCTCGCACTACTTTAGGACACGGGGGTAAAATCTTAGTTTCGTGTTCAGGCGCTTGCCTCTCATGTGTTTGATGATGTTTGCTTCGCGGAATGCAGAGTCTTATTTTCTGTTATTTTCTTTCTTTCGTTGTCGACAACTTCTTTTTTCTCCTTCTACTTTCTTTACCATGGTCTTTTTGGACTTTCTGGTACCGTAGAGTAGTTCTTCTTTCTCTATGCCGCCCACGTCGATGTTCGTTTAGCAGTGTGAACTTGAAATGCAGGTACCACAGGGGTAAGCTTGCATTTGTCATTGGCTAGGGTTATTTGAATACGTCGTCCGAGGACGATCTCAAAGCGGGCGAGGACGGTGATAATAGGCTGGTGACATCCAGCTCCATTCTTCGTTTGTTGCGCTTTCGCGCCGGCTGTCCTGCCGAAGCAGTCGCTCGAGGGGGCGATCCTGACATGGATGAGGATGAAGTCGAGGTGGCAGGGCTGGTGATATCCAGCTCCATTCTCGAAATGTTGCGCTTTCGCGCCGCGTGCTTTTTTCCGGGTTTTCCCGCCGGGTCATTCGGTGGTGTCGGGAGTCGGGCTCTTTTCTGCCCCTTCCTTGGTGGTGTCGCTCGGGCCGGCTCGGTCGGAGCGTGCTTTTTCGCCATCTTGGCCGCCTTTGGGGACGCTTGACGCGTCCTCTTCATGCGCGGTGGTGTCGTCGGCTTCTGTCGGCCCTTCTTCCGCGGCGTTGTTGGCTTCGGCTTAGCGGGGGCTGGCTTCGGGGGCGCTGGCACGTGGTGGCCCTTTTTGCAGCAGGCTGACGGCCGCCGTTCCGCTAGCGTCGGTAAGCCGCGGCAGTCGTCACACGGACCGCGGGCGTGTTCGCGGCAGTCATGGTGGCCGGCCTTGCAGCACGCTGTTGGCGTGTTGCACTCCACGCATCTCGTCATGCGGTGCCGGTCGCAGACGGCCGGAGGTAAGCCGTCGTTGTCGGCGTGGTGGTGTCGGCAACATGCCTCCACCGTAGGGCCGTGGTGGTGTCCGAGTGCGCGACAGACTGCGCACTTCCCTTTGTGATGGGTAGCGCACTTGGGGGCATTCTTCGTCGCCTCCGGCACTGCGTGTGGGAGGTGCAGGGGATCCGGGTTGGCCAGTGGCGCTCTGGGGATTACCCATCGCCGCGCTCTGTCCGTCCGCTCGGGCGGGTACGCCGGCGCTGTGCCGTAGCCGGTTTTCACCTGCTGCATGATGGTCGGCCCGGTTTCGGGCATGCGGTGGCGGGGCCGGGGCTGGAAGCCGGGTACGCTGCTCAGGCCTATGAACGACAAGGCTGTCGTTTTCGACTTGAAGTCGCCAGGGAGGCACTTGCCGAGTTGTTGTTGCACGGCCAGCTTGTTGATTGCGCTCAACATGCAGCGCATCCCGTTGGCCTTCTCCCGATGCGTCTTGGCCGCCTTGCTAGGTGCCTTGATGTCGAGGCCCGAGAACAGCTCGAAGTCGATAGCTGCCTCTACCGCTGCCATGTCGCCATCCGATGACCATTCGAGGCCCGAGAGCCAGTCGATCGCTGCCAGGAATGTCCCTTCGTCCCAGTAGCGTAGCCACGCCCAGGCCGGGGCGATGCGCCGGAACGGGAACTCGCGTTTCGCCGTTGGCATCTGCGCGCAGCGCTCCCAGGGGGTCGCCGCCTTACGTTCTAGCCATCTAACGCTGATCCGGCGCGCCCGCTCCGCCAGGATCTCTGCCATCAGCGCTTGTACCGGCCCGGCAAATTCCCGTGTCGCCGGCGTCACGATTCCGTGCTCCCGCAGGCAGCTCGGCCAGAGCCTCCTGTCGGACTGTGCGATCCCCGCGTACTCGGGCTTCGTGCGTATGTTCTCGAAGGCCGTGCAATCCCAGTAGACGTGGTGCTCGTCTTCCAATGCTCCCGAGTCACACAACGTACAGGCGGGGCTTCCGCCTTGGCGAAATCTCGACGTGTATTCGGCGGTGTTCACGCCACCTGCGAGGGCAACCCTGATCAGCAGCGCGTTCTGGGGCGGACAGTGGCGCGTTGTCCATAGAGCGTTGGTGGACTCGATCGCGATGTTGGTGATGCCGGAGAAGCTTGGCCGTCGTGTTTCCAACCGCTTCCACAGTCGGTTCCGCAGGTTGTCGCGGATGATGTGATTTCGCGAGGAGGCGGACATTGCCAGGGGTCGGAGTGCAGCTCCGTCCAGGTTGACGGACGACGGCGGGCCGCCGTTCCACGTGTGGCCGCAGGGTTGCAGGCCGTGCCTTACCGCGGTTCCCACCGGGCCAAGGGCTGCGGTCACTCGTTCGCCGTATAGGCGCCGGACTTCCGTCATCAGCGGCATCAGGTGCGGCAGTCTCCCACAGGCGCTGTAGAAATCCGCGGTTATTCGGTACGCCGTCGCCGTCGCAGGGTGCGTCAAGTGGGCTTTTTCGAGGACTCCCAAGACTACTTCCGAGGAGCGCTTCGGATTCTTCGGCCCCCAGATCGCTAACGTTAACGCTGTCGCCAGCTTCTCCACGGCTTCAGTCGTAGGGGGCGCGAACGATATTCTCGCGAGAGCGGCGGGCAGGATGGCTGATTGAACGATGAGGGTTTTCTGCTGCCTCGGAATTGGGACGTGCCGTAGGTTCCGAGCTGTGGTTGCTGCTGCTTCAAACCGGGAAGAGTCAAAGTGGTCGCGGCCGCTGCGTGAGGTGCTCACCTTAGCCCCCAGGCACTTCAGCGATTCCTTCTGTGCGAACTGCTCGCCCGTGCTGCTGCGGAAGATCTTCGTCCTACGGCCCAGCCCCGTCGCGAACGTTACCGTCTTCTCCATGTTCAGCGACATGCCGGTCAGCGCGCAGAACTCATCGACTAAGTCCGCGCCCCGTTGCAGATCTGCCTCGGAGTGCTTCGCCAACAAATTCGCATCGTCTGCGTACGACTGCGTCGACACGCCTGGTGCCTCGACTTTTACCGCCTTCATCAACACTGACAGCAGCGCGTTGATCAGGATGACCGAGATAGGGCACCCTTGCAGAATGCCGTTCGTCACCTGAAACTCCTTTCCGACCCCGAGGGGGAGCTTGAACCGCCTGACGAGGGTGTCGTAGATGGACTTCAGCGGTTTCAGAATCCGGGAGTGGAGCCCGAGGTCCTGCATGAGGCGGAGTGCGATTTCCCGCGGGACGCGGTCAAAGCACTTCGAGAAATCCAGAGATAGCCCGCACAGTGGCTCGCCGCTCAGCAAGGCGCGTTCGATCTCGAGCGTCATTGTAAACAACGGGTCCTCTCCCCGGTGGCCAGGTCGGAAACCGTGTTGACCCTCCTCGACCCAACTCTCCTGCCACACCGCAACATCCTTCAGACGCCGGCAGGCCCAGAGGCGGTACACGCAGGATGTCACCGTTATCGGTCGCATGTTGAGCGGTTGCCCGTCGTCGCCCTTCGGAATCATACTCACGAGAGCTGTTCGCATTGCCTGCGGCCAGATCCCCGTTCTCTCGACCAGGTTCAACAGCGTGGCCAGGGATTCAAGGTACAGGTCGGGGAGTGCCTTCAGCTCAGCCATCCTCCAGCCGTCGATCCCGCAAGCACCCTTGACGCCTTTCTTCGTTAGCAGCGCGCGTAGCTCTGTCCCCGTGATCTCGCCTACTTCCTGAGGGTGTCCATCGATGTAGCGCTGGTACCGGCCAGCAAAAGGTGTGTAGGGCGGCTCGGGACCGTCCTTGTAGGCGCGGAAGACCGGATCCCATGCGTCCTGAAGCACTGCGTCCATTTCCTCTGCGTTTGCCGTGGTCCGCTCACCTTCCAGCGTGGTCGCTTCCTGCCTGTGTTGCCGTCGGCACCACGCTACGACACTCCGCCTGTTTTCGTCCGCTCGCTTTGTCGCTCCGGTGAAGTATTTTGCACGTCGAGCCTCCATGCTGGCCTTTCCGATCGCTCCGTTCCTCTCCCGGACTGCCTGCAACAGACTGCTGCACTCCTGGAGACTGGGCAATTCGTCCCATGCCGTCATCGGCTTTCCGCGTAGCGCTGCGCACTCACTCGCGAGCTTCCTACAGTTCTTCCAGCAGTTCTGCATCTGACTCGGCGTCGACTGTGGTCCCCCTCGGTTCGTAAGGTGCCGGTGTAGCTGCTCTAGGCGATGGATGGTGTTGCGCAGTCGGAGTTGAACACCCGAGGCTGCTCCTGTGCCGTCATTGGAACTTCTCGCTGTCGCCCTCGCACGCGTTGGTGCCAGCAGACGACCTCGTCCTGTGAAACGCCGACGTTCTGACGTCTGAACTTGGCACAAGTCCAGCAGGTGCCTTTCCGCCGTTGCAGACCATTCTCGCCACGCCTCGTCGACGTCGCTGTTCCCCACTGCCTGGGCAAACCTCGACTGCTCTAGGAGTTGACGTGCCCGCGCTGAGTCTTCTTCCACCGTGGCCAATTGCTGTTGGAGCGGTCTGACCTGAATCGGCCGCGGCAACCGGTACCGCCAAACCGTCTGGTCGAACGCCTCGAGATCGAAAGTGGCAGTCACGAGTCGGTGTCCAGGTACGTCCACGATCGTCGTAGTGCAGCTCGAGAACGCTTGCGCCGCGACCCGATTCATCATCAGGCGGTCGATGCGCGTGCCCGGGGTGCTACAGGTGGCGAAGGTGGCGTCGGGGGACTGCCCTGTGCTGACTTCTTGTAGTCGCGCTGCGTCGGACCACCGTTCCGCAGAGCCTTCCGGAGTGTCGGGGATCTCGCCTCGTCGGTAAAAAGATCCCCGGCGACTATGATTGGAACGTCGCCGAGGCTGTCCGCTGCGGCGAAGAGGACCCTCTCCAACAATGCTTCCCTGTCGTCGACTACCGACCTGTCGTTTCCTGACGGGCAGTACAGGTTGATCACGTGCACGAACGTGCTGCCCGTTCCCGTGGCGACCGCCGTGTGCAGAAAGCGGGCATCAGTGTACGCTCAGTGCGGATGTTTAGCCAATACCATGGATTGATGGATCTGCGGTCGTTTGATGTGTCAAGCCATGCGATGGTATTACCGTCGTTGACGGCGTCGAAGTCAAAGTGCCGTGGGTCGCTGCTTTTGCGTGGGTCACCTCCGCAACTCATTCCTATCCTGGTGCGGAGAGATAATCGCGACGCCGGCGATGCAGATTATCGCCACAGATTCTTTGCATTCTAACCCAAACTATCCTGGTCGATCCGATCAAAACAGAGGCAGCCGGCAAGCTGTCGCAACAGAAGGTTGGACAATTCGAATAGGTCCTCATCGGTTTCGGGGACTTTCAACCTCCCTTTCAATGTTCTTTGCATCTTTCCATCAGTTACTGTACTTGTTCGCTGTCGGCCTCCGGGAGATGTTTCGCCTTAGCAGAGGGATACTTACCAATGAGCTCAGCATTCACAAACTGAGCGACTCGTGTTAGCAAGGAGTTAACCAGCTGAGTGAATGTGTATCCGGGAGCACGTGTATCTCCCCACGTCACATCACCAACCGTCTCGCAAGCGTACAACACACACTGAATGGATCGACTCGGTGTTGAACGGGGTTTCCGGATGGATTTAGATTCCTCGTCGGCTCAGATGAAAAGGACTGGGGGACGAAGGCAAGGAAAGCGCGCAGCCGATGACTGCAACTGGAATGGGAGGGGGAAGCGAGCGCCCCACAGGGGGTTTTTTGCCTTTTGGGGATAGATGCAGTATTGGGCCGGCCCCGACATTTGTTTGAAGCAGAGGACGCTGGAACACGGACCCAGAGAAAGCTCAGCTCGAGCTGTGTCAAAGGGAGGGTAGAGGCGGGGATGGAGACAGGATCCCCACAGCCAGGCAAGTTGGTACGCAGTACGCTGCTTACCAAACACATACTAATTAGGGTAATATACAGATATATGCGCACGTTATTGTTTTTTTGCAAATATATGCATGTTCGTAGAGGATGAAAACATGGGCGAAACTCCCCTGCCCCTGCCGCCGTCGCCGACGGCCTCGGAGATGTCGTTCCACAGCGACCGTAGCCACACTTCGGAAGACCGCGAGTCGATGCAGCCGTCGACCCGGATAACCTCTCCGACTCTCTCCTCCGCGGCGGGGACCCCCGCTTTTGTGAAGGACAGCCTCGCGTCGGCGGCCCGGTCCGTCTCCCCGGCGCTGGAGGCGCTTAAAAAAAGGGACGCGACGCTGATGGAGGGCGCCTTGCGCCACGTGCTCCTCTTCGCGAAGAAGAAGGACCCGCAGGACCTCCTCGCGGCCCACGGGCTGCTCGTGGCGCAGGTGTACGCAGCCATCGCGCCGAAGCGCGCTGCCGTCGACTTCCGAGGGGATCTTGTGTACGCCGCGTTCAGCAGGGTGGGGCACCGCGTCGAAGCGATGTCTTGCGCGTGCGAAGTGCAAGGCCTGGTCAACCAGTTGGTCCTCCCACAGTTCCGGTCGCGGTGGGGCACACCCATCAACCCGGCTATCTGCTTCGGGATCGCAACCGGCGTTTCCCTCTGCGGGAACCTTGGCTGCGACGGCTTGAAGAGGTACGGATATCTCGGCGGCATCCCCATCTGGACGCACATCGTGCAGCAGCTCGCGTGCAAATGGCAAGTCCCGATCTTGGTCGACGATGCTGTGCACAGGGACGCTTCGGTCTTGTTCGTGACGAGACTGCACGACCGCGTTGTTTTCCCGAAGAGGGGGACGAACGCTCCCGTGCTCCTTTGGGAGATCATCTCCGGGCAGGTGATGGGCGGCGCGTCGGCGGACAACCCGCAGGAGTGGATGTACGCGCTGCAGCGTACAAACATGCATATATTTGCAAAGAATCTTAAGTTTTTTTGCAAATATATGCATGTTTTTTTTTGCAGATACCGTAAACGGAAATAAGTTGGACCGGAAATATATTGGACCGGAAATATGCTGGACCATATTTCCGCCCAGGCACGTTTTCACTTAGGCGCAGAGAAGTAGCTTCATATACCCAATGTTAACCCCATACAACATCCAAAAAAAAAAAAAAACTATAGTTATAGCCAGCGGCCGGTGGTGTCGTGGGGGGGAGGCGGTAGTGGGTGGTCATGTGGTGGGAGGTCGTGGAGGTAGTGCAGTGGGTGGGTGGTGCGGTGGGCAGTGGTGGTGGTGGGTGTGTTGTAGGCAGTGCAGTGGGTGGGGATGATGCTACAGTACGACCTCTGGATCATGGGTCTAGCAACGTACACCCTCAATTTTGGGCAATACTGGCCCAATAGCTTGGCAAATTTTCCGCGCCTGCGGCGCTGGCATTTTTGGCTTGTGTAATACACATGTTTCGTGTCGTGTTGCCAAGAAGACTGCTGCTCTCTGTGGTGGGCAGTAGTGACAACCACAAAGAGGAGCACCCTGCAGAGTGCATAAGTGCGCACTTGACTCGCATCAACTTTGCCGCAGTCCCTGTGGACTACAAAGCGGCAATATCAATTTTTCCGCGCCTGCGGCGCTGGTCTTGACGTGTGTAGTGTTAGCCGCCCTGCTGTCGCAGAAAACCGCTAAGCGGCACTCGCCTTCTTCGCATGGTTCTTTTGCTTCCCGAAGGACAGCCTCTGTGGTGGACAGTAGCGACAACTATAAGTTAGCTCACATCAAAGTTGCCACAGTCTCTGTGGGCTACAAAGCGGTTAGCAATTCTTGCTGTGTTGCTACCTTCCATGAGCAAAACCCACCTGCACGCGCCGCATTTTGTCCGAACACCCCCCAACACAGTGTCAGTCTGAGCTCCACACACACAAAGTGCCCCGAGGACCCTGAAAAGCGCTCTGTACAACATTTGGTAGGATTTTACGTGGGGCCCAGAGCCCAAGCTACTTCCCTGCTTAGGCGGGGTTGAAAAAAAAAAATCCATGTCAAACGGTCCGGAGGACGACAGGTAAGCACAGATGGAAGAATCCGGGCGCTTCATTCGGCGCTGTGCCGAGCGTTTACGCGACCACGAGGTGCGGAAACGTCTATCAGAAGTAACGCCACCGAGCTGTATGCGCGCACAGACTTTCACAAAACTACGAAAGTTACATGGCACAACTGACTTGTTGCAGGCCATCGTACGCCGAGGCATCATGCCCTACGGTACGAAGGTCAAATGTAGAGTGCCCGGGTGTGACGAAACAGCTACATCAGACCACGTCCTGACGATAAACGACGACACCCACCTCCGCCACTATCCTGACTCAGCCGACCTACGCAACATAAGCAGCTCCACCCTTCAGTGTCAGCCAACCTCGATCCACTTAGTTTTCACTCTACATTTTTGCGTTTGCACTCTACCAAAGCAAAGGGGCAGACGGATGGGACACTGCGGGTTGTGCCGCGCAGTGTTCTAGAACTCCTGGCGGCGGGCTCATGCGCGACTTGCAAACTAAGGAAGTGAAGCCAGTGTTGGTCAGTGGTCAGCCGCGAAATTTCACTAAGTGCACAGGACCCCCCGAAAATAGTTGGACCGGACAAAAGTTGGACCGCGAGAGCCCGAAATAGGTGAGTTGGACCATTGTGTCCGGTCCAACTTATTCCGTTTACGGTAAAAGCATATATTTGCAAAAAAAAAAAAAAAACTGCGTTTTGCGTATGCATGTCACAAAAAGTTGCACTTTTCTGCGCATATATATCTGCAAGTTTCCCTACTAATTATTAGCGCCAACAATGCAACAATGTGGCACGAAACAAAACGATGGCATCTAGGCGCTTGGAACGCTCGGTAACCATGACACGGGGGCTGGGCTGGTATTGAAGGAAGTCGAATACCCCCCGAGCCGAGAGACAAAGCAAGAAAGAAAAAAAATCCGGCGCTTCCTTTTTTTGAATTTTGGGGTCCTGGTGACATTCGTTACATGGGTTCTCTTAGAGCAAGTAAAGGCTATGTGGGTGCGGGTTGTTTCTGTGTACACTTTCAGTATGAGTAATGGCTAGCCAGCCAAGCACATTCCAATTTTTCGAGACTGGAGGTCCTATGAACATTCAATATGAATATTTCGAGCCAACCCGGCTTTTCTTCATGAAATAAGTGTTTTGTTTTTTGGATAGTGCTCAGCTAGCTTTTTTCCCTCCCTCCCATCGCACAGATCAATCCCGCAGATGACACTTTCCAGGCGTTCGGTGATGGACTCTGGGAAGAAACTCCAAGTCCACAGGAAGAAATCGGGTGGCACAGGGAACCCCCGAACTGGTTCACCGGAACGTAACCAATCGTGAAGGATGCGCAGGCTCCGCCGTAAGAAAACAAAACAAAACCCTCCGGAACGTATGCGGATGGCAGAGTGACCGGCGTCGGCCTTCAGGCCGGTAGGCCCGGGTTCAAACCCTGCCCATGACACTTTTCCGGTTCGAAGATTGCTTCGCTCGAACTTAGCTTCACCAGAACTTAGTTTCGCCTGAACTTAGCTTCGCCCGAACTTCACTGTTTCCCGAACTTTGACTGCTGTCTCCAGTCTCGCCTCGCCAGTTTTACCGCGCGCACGTAATTTGTTTGTGTGCGCACTTCCTCAACTTCACGTCGGCTTGTTTTCTTGGGGTGACGAGAGTGAGGATGTTAGCTTCACCAGAACTTAGCTTCGCCCAAACTTTACTGTTTCCCGAACTCCAACTGCTGCCTCCAGCCTCGCCTCGCGCCAGTTTTACCGCGCGCACGTAATTTGTTTGCGTGCGCACTTCCTCAACTTCACGTCGGCTTGTTTTCTTGAGGTGACGAGAGTGATGATGGGGGTAGGCTGTCATCGATCGGGTGTTGTTCTTACAGCGAATGTTGTTGTGTACTCACTTTGCAGGCTCATGTGGTGCATTTACTCGAAGGAACTCAGTACTCAGTGTTCGGGGCTGCGTTTGTGGGCCACGTGTCAGTCCAGTGTCGTCGATCAGAGGCAGGGCAGGTTTGAATCCACGCGGTGGAGTCCAGCCTCGGTAGCTGGAGCTAAATCTGGAGTTTAAAAAGGCGGGCGGCAACACCCGCGTTCCGGGTGTGTCATTTGCACGTTTCTTTTCAGTACTGGCGATCTTTGTGGGTTTGCGGGCCCGCGCACAGCAACAGAAGACACTATTAAGGAAAGCTACGCTATGACAGGAGCAGTAGGGTTACTAGGGTATCTGTCCAAGTCCAAGGCCCCTGTTTTGGCCCACCTTTTGGAAGTTCGCGACTGGCGGCCAACTCATCGAGTTTCCTACAAGAGCAGGTGGGTATCCAATCACCGTATTAGTACAAACGACGTACCGGAACAATCTATCGGACACAATACCGGGAAGAAGACAGGCGCTGCGTTTCGTTTGTGCCGGTTGATCGTTTTCCCACTTGTATTTACCTGTGTCATTTTCAGGTAAGGAATTCTGATCAACCACCAACGCTGTCTACGTCTTCTTAGCCTGCACAATACATTGAAGGAACCCGCAAACCCGGGTTTGCGGGCGGGGTTGCATCAAGCGAGCCATGTCGCAGCCCGTCCGTGCGGGCGTCGTCGTTTGACGGCAGGCAGGCGCGAGCAGACTTACTTGGCGCGCTTTTTGGGTGTGCCTCGGCCCGCCTTCTTTACATCCAGCTTTCTGGACTGCTTTTCTCTGAGGCTGAGGCCGGCGGCTTCAAATTTTGACCAACTTCATGTCTGCCGCCGTGATGACGATGCCCCAATGCAGGAGGGTCTGCGCGATGGCGGGCGACACGACTCCCTGACGCGTTTTTCGGGTGTTGACTCGGGCCCACGTTTTGTATCTCCAGCTTTTCTGAGGCTGGTGGTAAAGGTTCACCGCGGGCAGCGACAATTAAATATTGAAATATTGACCAACTTCATGTCTGCCGCCGTGATGACGATGCCCCAATGCAGGAGGGTCTGCGCGATGGCAAACGACACGACTCCCTGACGCGTTATTCGGGTGTTGACTCGGGCCCACGTTTAGTATCTCCAGCTTTTCTGAGGCTGGTGGTAAAGGTTCACCGCGGGCAGCGACAATTAAATATTGAAATATTGACCAACTTCATGTCTGCCGCCGTGATGACGATGCCCCAATGCAGGAGGGTCTGCGCGATGGCGGGCGACACGACTCCCTGACGCGTTTTTCGGGTGTTGACTCGGGCCCACGTTTTGTATCTCCAGCTTTTCTGAGGCTGGTGGTAAAGGTTCACCGCGGGCAGCGACAATTAAATATTGAAATATTGACCAACTTCATGTCTGCCGCCGTGATGACGATGCCCCAATGCAGGAGGGTCTGCGCGATGGCAAACGACACGACTCCCTGACGCGTTATTCGGGTGTTGACTCGGGCCCACGTTTAGTATCTCCAGCTTTTCTGAGGCTGGTGGTAAAGGTTCACCGCGGGCAGCGACAATTAAATATTGAAATATTGACCAACTTCATGTCTGCCGCCGTGATGACGATGCCCCAATGCAGGAGGGTCTGCGCGATGGCGGGCGACACGACTCCCTGACGCGTTTTTCGGGTGTTGACTCGGGCCCACCTTTTGTATCTCCAGCTTTTCTGAGGCTGGTGGTAAAGGTTCACCGCGGGCAGCGACATTAAATCTTGACCAACTTCATGTCTGCCGCCGTGATGACGATGCCCCAGTGCAGGAGGGTCTGCGCGATGGCGGGCGACACGTCGGCGACGTCCTTGTGCGACTTCTTCTTCTCCAGCAGCATCCGGATGAGCCGCTTCATGAAGCGGCCGTGCATGTTCTTCCACCGAGATATCTGGCGCGCATCGTCCGCGGTCCGACGGCCTTCGTAAAAGCGGCAGTACCACTGGATCCAGCCGTATGGATCAGCCGGCGCGATCCAGCCGCTGCTTTCCCATTCTTCAAGCGACGCTCCGACCTGCGTTGAAGTTATAGAGTTAAAAGTGCGCTTGAGATTCCGGGATTCGAGGGAGCGTTGCTAAAATGCGGTGGGTTCTCTTAAAGCCAGTAAGGGGGGTGTCGTCTCTGGACTACTCAGTATCAGAGCGCGCGTAACGCCCGATCTAACCCACCGCAGACGAGCGGTCGAGACCAGCTCACTCGCCAACGTGGTAACATGAGAGAGAGAGAGACGAGTTAGAGTGCAGGGACCATCTCTCCGAGGAGTATCCGGTCGCCCCACTACTATCCCGTACTACTACGGCGGGCGCAAGTCGTTGCGCCGTGGGCGCGGAGCGAGCCGTGGCCCTGTCAAAGATGATTGTTGCACCGATGGTGGCGCAGCCGGGGGCGTTCTGACTGGCGGACGAGACCGCCTGGCAGGCATGTGTTGACACGTTGTTTCGCGGTGCACATGATAAAAAAGTCAGCTCCAGACATGGCCAGCCATTACTCATAATGAAAGTGTACACTACAAGAAACAACTCGCGCCGGTAAGGGGCTGCGAATGTGGGCTGTTTCTTGGGGTAAGATGCCGCTTGTAGGGTAATGAAACCTTGAGGGACCTTGTGCCTTCTGTCGGAGGGGTGTTTGCAAGAACGTGCTTCGAATGGTTTACGTGCTCGACACCGCACTGCGCCGTGTTCTCGGTCCTTTGCCACGGACGGACACAGAAGGCAGACTATCCCGGGGGGGAAACTTAGGTTAATGTTTAGGCAGAGCGATGCCTCTCACGCTAGCATCAAGTCTTCTTGGGTTAGAAGGGCACACCTTCGTCCCGTATTTGTTGACGGCCGGGTCGTAGTCCTCCCACTTGCGCGTTAGGTGCTGGGCGGGCTTGAGGCCCTTCCACCAGGACGCCGGGAACTCCTTGTAGGCGTCTTTGTACTCCTTCTTGGTCACCTTGCTCTTTATGGGCCGCCAGTACGTGCCGCCGAAGGCGCCGGCCTGGAAGATCTGGGCGGGGGAAAGCGTCGGCGTGAACTCGGGCGTGTCGTCGAAGTGGATTTTGCCCTTCATGACCCGCGGCGCCGCACCGCGGGCGGCTTTGGCCACCTTCGGCATCGTGCTTCGTGTCGCCCTCTTCCCGTTGTTTACCTTGTTTTAGAGTTGAAGTTGGCTTGAGAGTCCGGTAGTGGCAGTACGTGTGCTTGTGTATTTGTGCTCTACTGCTGACTATTCAACGTAATTGAAAGTGCGCTCTCATTTATTCTGTGTCTTTCGTCTTCTTGTTGTGTTAGTGGGGAGTCATTTGCATGGAATGAGTACCACACTATGCCAGCTTTTTGCTACGTGACTCCAGAAGTGTCTTTCGGAAACTGTTGTGTTAGTGGTATGGTCCTTTGACAGAGTGAGCCGATGCCTCTCATCTCACCTTTAAAACACGGCTGAGTCGCGCATGCTCTTGACAGACGCTAGCGTCCGACATTTCGCACGCGCGTCGCAGTCGTTGGGTGGTATTGACAAGGGGTTTCATCGGACACTCGGATGAGCTTGGTTACTTCACCGCCGCAGGTTCCCTGGGAGGTTTGCTTGGCTGCCTTCGGTTTGCGTCTCCGTGTTGGTGTTGTTGCTTCGCTTTTGGACTCCTTCTTCGGCTTGGGACGGTCCCAACGTCCTGATCTGCTCTTGGCGCCCGTCTTGCGCTCATTCTGCGCTGCTTCTTGTTGTGTTAGTGGGGAGTCATTTGCATGGAAATGAGCACCACACTGTGCCAGCTTTTCGCTACGTGACTCCAGAAGTGTCTTTCGGAAACTTGGATCGTGTTTGGAGTTTAGAAAGCGTCGGCGAGAACTCGGGCGTGTCGTCGAAGTGGATTTTGCCCTTCATGACCCGCGGCGCCGCACCGCGGGTGGCTTTGGCCACCTTCGGCATCGTGCTTGGTGTCGCCCTCTTCCCGTTGTTTACCTTTTTCTAGAGTTGAAGTTGGCTTGAGAATCCGGGATTTAAAGTCTCCGGCTGACCTTTGTCGTAAAGGTTCTTGTAAGGTATCGTATACTATGCATATCGCATCTGCGGTAGTGGCAGTACGTGTGCTTGTGTGTACTTGTGCTCTACTGCTGACTATTCAACGTAATTGAAAGCGCGCTCTCATTTCTTTTGTGTCTTTCGTCTTCTTGTTGTGTTAGTGGGGAGTCATTTGCATGGAAATGAGTCCACACTATGCCAGCTTTTCGCTACGTGACTCCAGAAGTGTCTTTCGGAAACTTGGATCGTGTTTGGAGTTTAGAAAGCGTCGGCGTGAACCCGGGCGTGTCGTCGAAGTGGATTTTTCCCTTCATGACCCGTGGCGCCGCACCGCGGGCGGCTTTGGCCACCTTCGGCATTGTGCTTGGTGTCGCCCTCTTCCCGTTGTTTACCTTTTCTTTAGCGTTGAAGTTGGCTTGAGAATCCGGGATTGAAAGTCTCCGGGTGACCTTTGTCGTAAAGGTTCCTGTAAGGTATCGTATACTATGCGTATCGCATCTGCGGTAGTGGCAGTACGTGTGGTTGTGTGTTTTTGTGTGTCTTATTTAGTATGTGTTTTTTTGGAAACTTGGATCGTGTTTGGGGGTTTGAAGCGTCGTCATGAACTCGGGCGTGTCATCAAAGTAGATTTTTCCCTTCATAACCTTACCGGGCTTTAGGTGCCTGTACTACCTTCGAATGTTGGGGGTTTGAACACCTTTTGGATGCGCGGGGTTTCAAAGTCTCAGGGTGATCATGTTGTTTTGTCACAAGACTTCTTTCCCTGTTGTGTTGTGTGTCTTGGTGTGTAGGTGACCTCACGTCCCTTTGGTGGTCACAAAAAAGGAAAAAGGCCGCTCCGGGTCCAGGAACGTGGTGATCAACCACAGCTTGCAAAGCTTGAGTCGGAGGCAGCACAGTGCTACAACCCCGTCCGCTCTGCCCTGTGGCTGACCGTCTCGACGAGCTCGTGTTCAGCGCAAGCGCCAAGCCCCACGCCTTGATGCTTTAGTTTGGGAAATCGGTAGCCACTTGACCCGTAGGCCCGTGGCTCTGCAGTACCGCCGAACACGTGAAGCCTGGCTCCCGTGCAGCAGGCTTTTCCTGGTATCTAAGGCCTTTGCGGTGGGGTCACTAACAACAACAAGCAACAAACACAAAACAAAAAGGCCGCTCCTGGTCCAGGAACGTGACGGTCAACCACAGCTTGCAAAGCTTGAGTCGGAGGCAGCACAGTGCCACAACCCCGTCCGCTCTGCCCTGCGGCTGACCGTCTCGACGAGCTTGTGTTCAGCGCGAGCGCCAAGCGCCAAGCCCCACGCCTTGATGCTTTAGTTTGGGAAATCGGTAGCCACTTGACCCGCAGGCCCGTGGCTCTGCAGTACCGCCGAACACGTGAAGCTTGGCTCCCGTGTAGCAGGCTTTCCCAGGTACCTTGGTGGGGTCACTAAAAAAAAAAAGAGAAAGGCTCAGGGAAAGAGGAAAAGAGGCTACTCAGGGTGTGCGCGAGGTGGCGAGTTGACGCGCTGAAAAGCCAACCTCCCGACGAAAGAAACGAGGAAGCAAGACGTCTATGTTCGCCTTTTTATTATCTTTTTTAGTTTATACTTATAGTCATGACATACCGGCCCTCAGAGGGCACCCTTTCTTTAAGGCGCGATGGGCAATGAAACGCGAAGCGGATTCGAGGAATCCTTGTGCAGCAGCGAGTGCTAAATACTGGTCGCTGCGGTGCGGGCCTTCTGATTTCTGTTCCGGGACGGCGCCACCTCTTGGGCTTTTCTTAGGTTAAGTAAAGAGCGATGATTCATTGCACCAGTCACACAAGATCGAATCCTGCTGTGAGCCCTTTTTACGCTCCCAGTTAACGTATCTGCCGTCCTGACACTGCTTCGGATAACGCACCCTCTAATGGTTATGTCCGCAGTGCTTTAGAACATTGTCTTTAATTGTGAACAGGTCGTGCGACGAGCAAGCTTTTACCTTCTGTTCACGAGCCTCAGTTGATTGCTCTAGAGCACCGGTGTTCAACTGTAACAGACGTGCGCCGCAGCCAAACTCCGCAGCTGCCTGGTCGTTCCAAGGGTAGAGATCTGGCATGTCGCTGGCTTGCGCGTACCGTACTCTTGCTCCGCTCGCGCTTGCCGCATGATCTTTGAGTTTGCCCGGTCTGGAATCTGGCACGTGAGCCTTTCCGGAGTGTAGTATAGTGCAAGGCCAAGCCCGCGCTTGCAAAGCACGAAAGAGCCGGTCCATCACATCGGACTGAAAAAACTGCGTTGAACTAGCCACCGTCGTTTTCCATGGTCCACCAGGGTCTTGCGCGGGCTCATACTGCGGTATTCTCCTAGGGCTTCCGTGGATCACGCACCTCTATCGGACTGGTCTTTCAGCATGGGTTGGACTGACCGGCAGCACTCTTGAGTGGTAGTAGTAATTTGAACTTGTTATGCAGCAACAATCTGTGTCGATAGACTGCACAAGCCACTACAGACTACCTCTTTGCACGCGTCGTGTCATGCTTTTTGCCCCGCTTACTGTTTGTCTCCGGTGCGCGCTTCACGTCCGAGGTGCAGTTTGATCATGAGCGTCGACGGCTAGCGAGTGTCGGCAGAGGGTGCAGTTGTCGGAGCAAGCTTGCACGTGGCAGGTCGGTGCCGCACAAATGCACTCTTGAGAAATAATCTAAAAGAATCTAGACTAATGCGGTGCCGCGTGGGGACCTCTCCAGCGACTTTTGTTGTGCTTTTGGTGGTGCTTGAAAAAGAGAGAGAGAGAGACGGAGAGGGGAGGTGAGGGCGCAGGGGCTTCGTTATCGGCCTGCGCAGTCGTAGTTCGGAACTGCGTCTTTCGCCCCTATACCCAGCTTTGACGAGCGATTTGCACGTCAACACCGCAACGGACCTCCACCAGGGTTTCCCCCGGCTTCGTCCTATCCAGGCATAGCTCACCATCTTTCGGGTCCCAACAAGTGTACTTAACCTCGAATCCCTTTCCAGTAAAGCAGGATCGGGCTGTGCTGCGTCCTCAAAGATTGGCACGTCTTCCTTTCAGTGCGGCTTGTGGGTTTGGGTGTGGACCGGAACTGCAAAACGCTTAGCAGGGACACGCCTTTCGGTCCCGGAACGATCCCTCGTGGAAACTTGCCCGCACCCAGTCGTCTTTCATTGCCAGGTGAGATACCATCCGCCGCTTCGACATCCTGATGAAGTACGTATCGAAGCTATCTCTGCTTGCGTGCCTGCTGCCTTCCTGATACGCGTGGCAGCCGTTTCGCAGGCTCTCCCCTCCGACTTTGAAGAAGTTGATCTCTAAGTCCCCTGGGCACCCTTTTACGCACACACTGAGATATTTGTCGCCGGGGCGAAGGCTTCTTCTGAGGACCTGTGGTGTAATCCACATCCGTTCACAGAGCCCGGACAAAAAAAACCCGGGCCAGACTTGAAACCGAACAACGCCATTCTTTCTTTCTTACGTTGCGCTCCCACCAGCGGGCTTCTGCTTTGAATTTGAAGAAGACCCGAACGCAGGGTCAGCCATCCAGCGACACTTTTGGAGGCGGCTTTAAACTGGTGCGGTCGCGGCTTGAATCGTTTTGATAAACCTGTGCGATGATGGGAAGACGTTTACGGGCGGTCCTTTTCGTGGGCCTCTGCTTGAAATGTGGAAGAAGACCCGGACGCAGGGTCAAGTCTGCTGATGATGCAATGGGGAGTGGTTTTTTTTACGCTCGCGGCTCGAATCGCTTTGATAAGTCTGTGCGATGCTGCCGAAGATTCAGATGCAGGTCGCAAGGATGGATGTGGCTTCCGACACAACGGACAAACAAACTATCCACATCTTTGGCCACATTGTGGCTCGGCTGTGACCACTAGCCCTGCTCTGATCTGGAGTCTGAGGCTGAGCCTCAGCCTGAGCCGTCACCCAGTATTGAGTGGTCCACCCAAGTCAACAGGTCTAGCCCGCCGACGACCTGATAAGTGCGCGATGGACAAAAAGATGTGGCTATTTTAGCCGCAATGGCCCAGCTGTAGCTCCAGCCCTGCTCTGCCCTTCCGAGGCGGAGTCTCTGTCTGACTCTGGTCCTGAACCGTCACCCAGCATCGAGTGGGCCAGCACCCAAGTCAACGGGCCCAGCCCGCCGACGACGCTCTGATAAGTGCGCGATGGACAAAAAGATGTGGCTATTTTAGCCGCAATGGCCCAGCTGTAGCTAGCAGCCCTGCTCTGGCCGAGGCGGAGTCTCTGTCTGACTCTGGTCCTGAACCGTCACCCAGCATCGAGTGGGCCACCCAAGTCAACAGGTCCAGCCCGCCGACGACGCCCTGATAAGTGCGCGATGGACAAAAATATGTGGCTATTTTAGCCGCAATGGCCCAGCTGTAGCTACCAGCCCTGCTCCTGCTCTGGCCTTCCGAGGCTGAGTCTCTGTCTGACTCTGGTCCTGAACCGTCACCCAGCATCGAGTGGGCCACCCAAGTCAACGCGGGTCAATCCCGCCGACGACGCTTGGCTTTCGACCTGTGCCGCTCCCGGCTCGAATCGCTCTGATAAGACTGCGCGATGGCCCGCGCCTTTGCACTCCGCCCAGAGCTCAGCCTGCCGCCGGCGCTGCGGCCTGCCCGCTCTCCGTTCACGCGCTGCTCCTGCTCCGTGTCTTCTTCCGTCGTTTCCCGGCGCCGTTTTGCAGAATTCTTCTCTTTCGCCGCTGCGGACCCGCTTCCTCTGTTTCCGGCCGGTCCGCTGGCTGGATCTTTCGCTGGCGGCTTCGCGTTGCGTTTCGGGGACGCGGCTTTCCGAGATTCTTCGGAGGTTGTCGCGGTGTCGTTCCCGGTGCCTTCTTCGGGCCGTTGGCCGGCTGCTTTCTTGGGCGAGGCTTTGCGCAGGGCGCTGCTTCTGGCGGGATTTTCGGCGAGCGTGGTGGCGTTCGTGTTCGAGTCGCTTTCTTCGGCGTCGTCTTCGCCTTCGCTCTCTTCTTCGGCGCTGGACGTTTCTTCGGTCGTTTCCTTGCGTTTCCTGCCTCGTTTGTCGGTTGCCTTCTTTGGCGGTGCTTTTACCTTGTGGGTCGCCTTCTGCTTGCTTTCCGAGTCCGAAGATTCGTCGTCTTCACTCTCTTCATCGCTGGATGCTTCTGTAGTCGTTTCCTTGCGTTTCCTGCCCCGCTTGCCGGTTGCCTTCTTTGGCGGTACTTTGGTCTTGCGCGTAG
Source organism: Diplonema papillatum (assembly GCA_030068145.1). Classification (NCBI taxonomy): domain Eukaryota; phylum Euglenozoa; class Diplonemea; order Diplonemida; family Diplonemidae; genus Diplonema; species Diplonema papillatum. The sequence goes on along the minus strand of JAPJBO010001197.1, from coordinate 15,612 downwards.
TCTTCTGCTTGCTTTCCGAGTCTGAAGCTTCGTCGTCTTCTTCGTCGTCTTCACTCTCTTCATCGCTGGATGCTTCTGTAGTCGTTTCCTTGCGTTTCCTGCCTCGCTTGCCGGTTGCCTTCTTTGGCGGTACTTTGGTCTTGCGCGTAGTCTTCTGCTTGCTTTCCGAGTCTGAAGCTTCGTCGTCTTCTTCGTCGTCTTCACTCTCTTCATCGCTGGATGCTTCTGTAGTCGTTTCCTTGCGTTTCCTGCCTCGCTTGCCGGTTGCCTTCTTTGGCGGTACTTTGGTCTTGCGCGTAGTCTTCTGCTTGCTTTCCGAGTCTGAAGCTTCGTCGTCTTCTTCGTCGTCTTCACTCTCTTCATCGCTGGATGCTTCTGTAGTCGTTTCCTTGCGTTTCCTGCCTCGCTTGCCGGTTGCCTTCTTTGGCGGTACTTTGGTCTTGCGCGTAGTCTTCTGCTTGCTTTCCGAGTCTGAAGCTTCGTCGTCTTCTTCGTCGTCTTCACTCTCTTCATCGCTGGATGCTTCTGTAGTCGTTTCCTTGCGTTTCCTGCCTCGCTTGCCGGTTGCCTTCTTTGGCGGTACTTTGGTCTTGCGCGTAGTCTTCTGCTTGCTTTCCGAGTCTGAAGCTTCGTCGTCTTCTTCGTCGTCTTCACTCTCTTCATCGCTGGATGCTTCTGTAGTCGTTTCCTTGCGTTTCCTGCCTCGCTTGCCGGTTGCCTTCTTTGGCGGTACTTTGGTCTTGCGCGTAGTCTTCTGCTTGCTTTCCGAGTCTGAAGCTTCGTCGTCTTCTTCGTCGTCTTCACTCTCTTCAACGCTGGATGCTTCTGTAGTTGTTTCCTTGCGTGTTCTGCTTCGTTTGCCGGTTGCCTTCTTCGGCGGTGCTTTGCCCTTGCGTGTTGCTTTCCGTTTGCTTTCCGAGTCCGAAGCTTCGTCTTTGTCTGCACTCTCTTCGTCGCTGGATGTTTCTTCGGTTGTTTCCTTGCGCTTTCTGCTTCGTTTGCCGGTTGCCTTCTTCGGTGATGCTATGACCCTGCGCGTCGCTTTCGGTTTGCTTTCCGAGTCCGTGTTTTCGTCTTCGTCTTCACTCTCTTCGTCACTGGATGCTTCTTCGGTAGTTTCCTTGCGTGTCTTACTTCGCTTGCCGGTTGCCTTCTTCGGCGGTGCTTTGACCCTGCGCGTCGCTTTCAGTTTGCTTTCCGAGTCTTCGTCTTCGTCTTCATCTTCACTCTCTTCGTCGCTCGTTGTTTCTTCGGTTGTTTCCTTCCGTTTCTTGCTTCGCTTGCTAGTTGCCTTCTTCGGCTGTGCTTTGCCCTTGCGCGTCGCTTTCCGTTTGCTTTCCGAGTCGGAATCTTCGTCCTCGTCTGCACTTTCTTCGCCGCTGGATGTTTCTTCGGTTGTTTCCTTGCGCTTCCTGCTTCGCTTGCCGGTTGCTTTCTTCGGAGGTGCTTTTTTGCCCCTGCGCGTCGCTTTCCGTTTGCTTTCCGAGTCCGAGTCTTCGTCTTCGCTGTCTTCGTCGCTGGTGTCTTCTTCAGTCGTGGCCCTGCGCCGGCCACCACCGCGTTTGCCGGTTGCTTTCTTCGGCGCGGCTTTGCGTCGTTTCGCGTTCGTCGACCGCCTGGTGGCAGCCCTCGGTTGTGAATTCGACTCGTCGGTGGTTTCGCTCTCTTCGTCGTCGCTTGAACTCGAACTGGTTGCGCACCTTTTGCGCTTGCGCACGACTTCGCACCTGTGTGGAGTTGGAAAAGATTGTGTCTCGTCGATTGTTTATAGTGCGTTGCTCAGGGTAGTCGAAGGCCTGACAATCACACTAATGCAACAACTCCCCCGGGATGACGAAGGCCGGGGAGAGCCGGGGGCAGTGAAGTAACGAAGCCCGCGAACGGTGGGTGGTGACCCCTCCGAACAGTCTCCCTGGCCCTGGCCCACGCCTGATGCCGCAACCCCTTAACCCGGGCGGCGGCGCTTTGGCATGAGCCAGGAACCTCAAGGGGAGCAGCGCGAGAGGCATCATCCACGCTTCAAAGGCCCACACACTAATGCAACAAATTTACGATTGTGGCTCGTCGAGAGCACTCCGAATTGCGGTGGGGATTCCCATCCTCGCGATGGGGCTGGGCGAGGAGCACGTATGAGCCGCAAACGACAGCGAGTGTCCTCGTGGCACAGACCCTCGTGTGCTTCTCTCTTGATCTTGGTTATACTGTGAGAAACCCAGAGCAGTACAACACAGCCGGTAAACCAGGAGAGGAGGGCGGTGGGCTACCCGAGAAGCAAACAACGTTTTCCGAGTGATGAAGCGTGCATGTTTCCCCTCTTTCGTCCCTGCGTCTGGCCCAACCAGCGCCCGGAAAACGTCTTCGCCTTCGTTTGCACGTCCCTCCCTCTCTCGAAAAGGTCACATGCATGCAGATGGGTGGGAGACTAGAGACACTAGCCCCCCGGCAAAATACGATGGTAAACCTCATCATTTTCCACACATATCTTGTTGTTGTGCAGCCGCTGCCTTTTCTATTTTTAGAGTTATAGTTCGCTTGAGAATCCGGGATTTTAAAGTCTCCGGGTGACCTTCGTCGAATGGGTTCTTTTAAAGCTAATACGTACTGGGTGGGTTTGGGGGGGGGGCATGCATGGCTTCTTTCGTGTACCATGCAGGGTCAGAACCTTGTGTCTTTTTGGAAATGGCCAAAATTTTATTTCCAGAAAAAAAATGGGTTTTTTGAATTTTAAAATTTTGGAACAAACTCTGCGGTAATTTTTGAGGAAGTTGAGCAATTTTTTTTTTTCCCAAAATTTTTTTTTGGAGGCCACCGGCCCCGCGGCAGCGTTTTAAAAAGACACAAGGTTTTGACCCTGCATGGTACACTTTACTAGCTTGCTTTGGCGAGTCCGGTTCGAAACAATTTGTGACCGACACCAAGATCTCACCAGGTTACTAGGTGAGTGTTCTTGGGCACCCCACGTCCTTTTTGTGTGTGCGTGTATGTGTGCGAACCCACCTGCTTTGGTGAGTTGCATGTGGTACGCTGCCAATCGCTATTTTTTTAGTACCAACAACGCAAAGATGGCAACGCGAAGAAAATGGTGCATACTCTCGTTGGTGGTCTTGGACGTCGGACAGGCGGTGGAGGATCCCGTTGATGTTGCAGAACACCGACCGGCGCGCGCGGGTGCTCCGGTGGTAGTCGCGGCGCACGGTGACGCGGTACGGGAGCTCGCGGGTGCGGAGCGCGCGGCTGGATTCGTCCCAGGAGTACGGGTACTGGCACTCCTCGTCGGAGGTCTCGAAGGGGTTGTGGTCGGACACGGATGCAGCAGGAGACTCGTGCCCGCAGGGCCGGTAGAGGGAGGTGGACGACGAGTCAGACGTTTCGGAGCTTGAGTACCAGGAGTCGTACTCGGTCGCAGACGACGAAGAGGCGGCGGCGGAGCCGAAGAGCTCGAGGAACGGGGAAACCGCTCTGTCCGCGGCCGCGCCCATGGCTCCCATCGCCGCGTCGTCGTCTTCGTCGGCGGCCTCCTGTGCCGTCGCGATCGACGCCAGCAGCGCGGCCTCCTCATCTTGCACGTCGTCGGCGGGCTCCAGCCAGTTCTCAACCGGCTGCCGGATCACGAACGTGCCGCCAGGCCCTTCAACCGCCACCTGCCCGCCGTACCCGCCGACGCCTTCTGCACCTTCTCCCCTGTCCTGGCCGCCGCCGTGGGCATCCCCGCCGCCGGCCGCCACCGCGTCCGCCACGCGCTCGACCTCAGCGAGAACCGCGTTGCTGAACCGGTCGATCTCCAGCAGCACGACCGTCAGCGTCGCCCCGTCGCTGCGGTGCTCGACGCCGGATGGGGGGGACGCAGCGGCCAGCGGCCGGCCGCCCCTGCCGGCAGCGGGGGGCGGCGTGACACGGGGCCCGGGGGACGGCGGGGGGTGGAGGTGCGGGTGGCCTCTGTGGGTGGAAGTGGAAGGAGGCGATCCCCGGCCGGGGGGAGGCCCGGGGGACGGCGGGGGGTGGAGGTGCGGTTGGCCTTGGCCTCTGTGGGTGGAAGTGGAGGGAGGCGATCCCCGGCGGGCGATGGATCGCTGCTGCGGCTGCTGCTGCTGCTGCTGCTGGACGGGGGGCCCGCAGCGCGAGCGGAAGTGCGCGAGCCACTGGAGCAGGGTCGAAACCCGCGCCGCGTACCGGCGCCGCGCGCGCAGCAGGTCGTCGGTGACCCGCGCCGCGGTCTCCGGCGCCAGGCCGGCCAGCTCCGCCGGTTCAACACCCCCGCCCGCCACCAGCCGGTGCCCAGTAGCGCTCACCCGCTGCAACAGCCCGGTCAACCCCGGGTCCCCCACAACCTCGGCCAGCCTCGCGACCGCCCCCAGCTCCTCGTACGCCTGGATCGCCAACGCCCGACACACCGCCGGCACGTCACCCTCGCACAACGCATCCCCCCCCCAGGTGCTCCCCTCTTCCCCAGCTGGCTGGGCACTCGCACCACCCGCCCCTGCGCCCCCTCCTCGCGTCTCCTCCGACGGCTCGGGGTTGATGCACCCCCGCGGCCCCGTCATCGTGAGCAGCGGCGGCGGCGGGTCTGCTCCTGCGTCGTCGTCCTCCGCGCTTTCGTCGTCGGCGGCCGTCGTCTGCGTTTCGCGGGCGGACGCGGAGAACGACCCGGGCAGCGTGGGCGGCGGGAAGGGGACGATGGGCGCGTGGCTGGGCACGCTTGGTTCGAAGGGAGGTTCCGGGGGTGGTTCGGCGTCGTCGGTGTCGCTGGTGGGGAGGAGGACGGTCAGGGCCCGGTTCTGCGCGAACTCGTTCTCCAGGAACTGTTGGTTCCGGGCGGTGCGGGCGGAGCGCACGTCGCCGGCGACGAACACGGCGAGCGTCCCGAGGTTGTCGGGACAGAGCAGCAGGTCGCCGTTCGGGCTGTACACCGGGTTGCAGCTCAGCAGCCGCCCGATCGCACCGCCCCGGACGGGATGGCTGGCCACCAAGCGGGCGGAGACCCGCCCCTTCGGCTTCGCCGCGCTCGCGCCGCCGTCCGCCACGAGCCAGTGCTCGAGGGTTTGCGACTGCAGGCGGATGGTGACGACGCCCGCGCTCAGCGGCGTGGTGCGCACGCAGAGCGGCGGCTCCCGGTCGCAGCCGAGGAACTTCGTGGTCGCCAGCACCTGCCCCTGCGCGGTCCAGCGGGTCACGCACGCCGCGCTCCGCTGCTTGAAGTGCAGCAGCACCGTGAGCTCGCCGTTTTCGTTCAAATCGGCATGCACCTCAGCGCCCCGCGGGCACCCAAGGTGCGCGATGGACACCTCCGGTGGCGCCTGCAGCTTCTTCCGCTGCCGCGAAGCCTTCTTTCGGTCCGCGCCCTTCTGCGCGACCGGCTTGCCGGAACTCCCGTCGGCGGGCAGTGCGACGGTCTTGAGGCCGGCGTACGACCAAGGGTCCATCGCCGGGCACTCTGCATCAGCGTCCGCGCGCCTGCGGCGGCGCTTCGCCGGCGCATCGGCCGGCTTCGCGCAGCGCGAGACGCCGTAGGTGAGGCTGACGGATCCTTGCACAGGATCGCGGGTCGGACGCCCCCTCTTCGGCTTCGCCAGCCTGAGCACCGCCGGCACGCCGCTGCGCGGGCGCAGCAGCAGGGTCGGCGCGCGCAGGGCCCACACCAGGCTGACGATGGGCCACCGGCTGCGCACCGTGCACACAGTAATCAGCGTGTGATTCACCGTCTCGGGGTACGCCTTCCACCGCCGACCCCGTCGCTCCGCGAAGGCAAGCAACGTGACGCCAGTTCGGTGCGACACGGCGAGCGTGTTCGTCAGCAGGCACCACGCACAAGCTACCGGATCCTTCAGGCCTGCGTTCGTGTCATGTGTTTCCATACTGCTACCGGGGGAGGGGAAGCCATAATTTAATGCTGGGGGGGGGGGGGGGGGAATATTAGCTTTGACGGTAAGGTGCATTCGGGGACCAGTCCCAATGTGAAATGTGCCCTTAGGGACTCGTTCCACTTCGAAATTGTTACCTTGACTTTTGTCAGGGAAATGCACTCTTTGCAAATTTTGAGCAAGTTTTGGAAATCTTCACGGAGTCACATAATTCTGAAACTTCCCCCGCGCATGTCCGACATGTTTTCAGAATGCTCCTTGAAAGGAGCGGATGGTGGTTGGGTGGGGGTCAGACCTGAGATGGCGGTGGTGCGGGCGCTCAGGTTCTCGGCCGGATCGCTCGGTTCGCCTTCGAAGGTGGCGACAGGGTCAGCGCACACAGTGAGCGACTTGCCGAGGATCCAGGCGAGGTGCGTGCGGCCCCAGGCCACGTCGGTCGTGCGCCACGTGGCCGGGATGCGCTGCAGAATCCGCGATTCTTCGGAAATCGGTTCGCCGTCCTCTTTCAGCTTCGCCACGGCTATGGCGTCGGCGCTGATCCACGCGAGCGCCCCGCTGGCCGGCCTGGCTGAGCAGCGGGAGACGCTGCCGTTGGGCAGGCAGACTGCGCCTTTGAGCTGCAGCGTCCTGGTGCACCACACCTTCGGGCCGCCGTCGTTGCAGCAGGTGGCGAACCACCTGCCGGCGGGGTCGAACACCACTTGCTGCACGGCCTGCACGTGCACCAGCATCCGCTTCGCCCGGACCATCGCCCTCACGCGCGTCCGCGCCGCCGCCTCCCCATCCGCAGCGTCCCGCCGACGCTCCTTCCGCCGCCGCACACTCGAGAGGGCATTGTGCCCTGCGAGCATGCCCGTCTTTTGCACCCCCCCTTTCTTTTCGACGGGTTCTATAGACTGTTTCGAGTTGTGAGGTTAGCGTCTGTTTTTACTAAAAAGTTTTCCCGACAACTAGTGTACCCGAAGGCAGTTGATTTATTTAGGCAACCTTTTCCCCCCAGACGACACTTTGTTGAGCGGCAGGAGACGCTGCCGTGAGGCAGGCAGACCGCGCCTTTGAGCTGCATCACACCTTCGGGCCGCCGTCGTTGCGAACCACCTGCCGGCGGGGTCGAACACCACTTGCTGCACGGCCTGCACGTGCACCAGCATCCGCTTCGCGCCTCCCCATCCGCAGCGTCCCGCCGACGCTCCTTCCGCCACCGCACACTCGAGAGGGCAGTGTGCCCTGCGAGCATGCCCGTCTTCTGCACCCCCCCTTTCTTTTCGACGGGTTCTTTTAGACTGTTTCGAGTTGTAAGGATCGGATCGCTTCATTGAAGACTAGAATCCAGGCTCGGGACCCTTCTCCTCGCCCACCCGGGGCTCGCCCTCGACCTCCTGTTCCCCACTCGGGGGCGGCACTGACTGCGTCTGGCATGCGTCCTGTGGGTTGCCTGTGGGCTCGTTTCTGCTTGCTTTGGAGCTTGGGAACGACAAGTGCTCTTGCCTCTCTAAGAGCGTTTTCGTCTCCCGTCCCATCGGCGCGTTTCCAATGCTGGGGGGCAACCGGCAGGAACGCAAACAGACAGGCAGCATGCTGTGTGGCTCGGTTCGATGGCTTCGTTCGATGAAGAACTGGTGAGAGATGTTTCGTGACCAAGCTAGGAAGCATGGGGAGGTCTTAGCTTTATATTGGCAAGCGTTGACTCAACGCCATTCGAGTTCTTGTTGGAACTTGGCAACGATCCGAACGACAGGTTTGCCGCTCCGACCGTCCAGAGAGGCAAAATCCCCTCAACCACTGACAGCACCCATTCTGTCCTTCGCTGGCACCCCCCCCACGAGTCCTTGACAAGAGGCGGGGAGGCACCTGGCTGCCAGCCACTCGCCTTCCCGCTGCGGGGTCTTTTTGGCCCGAAGCTACAACCCCTTCCCCGCCCCGCCTCCCTCTCTTTTCACGGTCCCTCCGCGCCCCCGGTCGCACCTGGCGTGCTTCCGGACGCGGAACTTACTCACCCACCGTGTTCGAACAACTCGCACCCCAGGATTCTGCTGGACCCGCATGCTGGACTATATTTTGCTGCTGGTGGTTCGCTCTTCCCTTCCCAGGCCTCACATTCAGCATGCTGAACGTACTGATTTCAGCACGTTAACTTTCTTAGTTTCTTTTTGTACACATGCTGAATCAGTACGTTATCAGCACGTACTATCTTTTCTGCAGATTCGTCTGGGGAATCAACCGCAGTAGCGGGGATTCCGGCTCGACAGATCCTGCTGTTGCTTACCACCGCGACACTGGAAGGTTGAGGCCGGAGAGGATGCGGAGGCAAAAACAATGCAACACTGGCAGCTGAGCCCGCTGTGCTCTATTTCTTTCTTGCCTGACCCTACGTACTGATTTTCAGTAGGTACTTAGCTCTGTAGACTAAAGAGCTGCGTAAGCCCTGTCCCTTCCCACTTGCTCCCTTTTTCTCCAGAGCTCACGTGGCACCACTTCATGTGGCCAGCAGCAAGATCAGCAGCTAGCTAGCGTCGCCTTTCCTCCAGTCATACAGCGCACGGCAACCAGGCAGGAGAGCGGCGGACTTCGATGGACGAGGGTTTGGGTAGGTTTGAACCCGTAGTATGCATGCCCAAGGTTTGCTGGATCGGGATCGTTGCTCAGGACGTTCGCGTGGAACGTATGCTTGCACGAGGGTCTCAGGGTAATTTCTGCGGGCGAACAAAGTCCCAGAGTCTGGCGGTGGACTAGCGGATGACTGCAGTGAGTACTACTTGGTGGGATCCGGTGGCCTTACTTGGGTGTACAAGAGGTGTGTTCGGGAAGTACTTGGGAAGTTCACGGGAAGTACGAATGCAAAAAATCGCCAGAAATTGCCAGTTTACCCTATTTTGGGTGGACTTGGGCTTCATGGGAAGTTAAGCTTTCTACGCAAACGCGAAGAAACGAGCGAAGGGTCATCCAGCGATGGCTTCCGGCCGGGAGGCCATAACGACATCCACTCGTAGGCCGCCTCCGCGGCGGCGCAACAGACGCGTTCCATCTGCTGTGACGTAGACACGGAGTGTGCGTACTGCGTTGCTCAGGGTAGTCGAAGGCCTGACAGTCACACTAATACAGCTTTCAACTGTGGATCACACCACTACTGTTGCAGCAGGACACCTTGTGAAGGGTGGTTTCGAGTGCCCATTACAGCACAGTTTTCTTAGATTTGCCCATTCGGTGCCTCAAAAAGTGTCACTTGCAGGGTTCGTCCTGAAAAAGTGCCACATGCAGGACTCGAACTCACAACCTTCAGACCTTCCGCTGCATTATGACGGTGACATCCACATTTTGGACGACGGACAATGAGCTGTGATTGCCGGTTGGATGCGGGCAACTGCACCTTCGTACCACCGACACCCTCTGGGTGCTTCCCGGCTACGCGCAATCGGGGGTTTGAAACATGATGATTAATATCGAAAGCCCGCACCCACGCGGCGTTGACTGTGGCTGGTCTTTGTAAGGGCTGCCTTGATGCTACTTTTTGACCAAACTCACACTAAGCTGAAACTACTGTTGCGGTTTTCAGTCATTCTCTGCACACCACAATACGCACAATGCGTTGGGACTGCGATGGTGCAAGAGATCCAGGATGCACTAATCCGGTGTGCTCACACGGGACGCTCTTTATTTGCTTCTCGTTCATCCTCAGCGAAGTGGCTACTGCAAGAACGCAACGGAAAGGCCACCAATATGCTGTACACACGATGTAGCCGAACTCACACCCAGTAATGGACAGCACAAGCGAGAAAAGGTGGCGGAAGATGTGACGTTACGGTATGTGCAGACGTTAATCGAAGAGCAAGCATCCTGAAACAAGGAAGGTTTCATTTCAGGAAGCGCGGAGCTTTTTTGTGTTGCCGCCGATCTCGAAGGACGATCAGTTTGGTGCTTTGCGACCTTTGCGTGTTGGAAACGAGCTTAGTTTCACTTGATGGGAGAAAAGAAGTCGTGAACGCTTAAGCCCGCCACTAACCCCAGCTTTACCTGTGTTTCGTGCGGGCTACAGCACATTTACCTCCTTTGATCTATCACAACTGGCAGTCTCCTCAAGCATTTCCTACAAAGGGGGTGCTTATATAGTAGTAGTAGTAGTATGTGTCGTCTGCCGAAGCAGCTGGAGACAGCAGGCGCAGGGGGCAGGTCTTGCTTTACTTTTCTCTTCTTCATGGAGACCCGCCCCCGGCATCCCGACTGTAATCACTTGTTCCGCGTCGCATCCAGTACATGATGCTGGCGGTTGGGGGATCGGCGACCGCGACTCAATTAAGGTGCGGTCAACAGTGTCGCCACGTGAAGGCCCCCCTTTGACACCCGTGGGTGCTTATACAAAAATACTCGAGGGGCTGCCTTGTGCTTACTCGAAGGAGGCTAGAGGGGGAGAAACAACACAACTACAAAATGGGTCTTTTTTGTAGAACGCTTACGCCCGCCACTAAACCCAGATTCACCTGTGTTTCGTGTGGGCTACAGCACATTTACCTCCTTTGATCTTTTGCAACTGGCAGCCTCCTCAAGTATTTCCTACAAAGCAGGTGCTTATACAAAAAAATGAGAAAACTCGCTTTTGCAGTTGTATCGTTTCGCCACCCCCCATCCCCTTCGAGCCCCCGTCGAAATCAGCACCAGGCGGCTCCTCGCAGTGTTGCGAGGACAAATGCGCCAACGGAAACTGTGCCGGACAGTGTGCCTAGGGTTTGTTCTGCCGGTTCGACAGTAGAATGTTTTCTTCTAGGCGCACGCTCGGTGACTCTGGAACGGTCCGACTGATAGCAATCAGGTCTGACTAGGTACGCGGCACAGGTGGGTAAAAGTCGAGCTACAAAGCACACGCGAAAAGAAAGAAACGCAAAGACTAACTCACTTGAGAGACGGCAACTTCACCTTCGCAGACGGCTTTGTTGTGCAAGGGGGGGAAGGGAGTGAGAGCGAAGCAGAAACACAGCGAATTGAGCAGAAGGCCGGAGACGATACCCCCTTTCCCAATTGTGGATGATTGTACTAACGAACAATAAAACTAACTTGTATCTTTGGCGAGGCATCATCACGCGAGCGCACACATTTTTCTGGGCCGCTTCTCGTGTCAAGAAGTCGGTGTTTTTGAGTCTCTTTGAATTCGATTCCTTGAAGGAACGGTTGAAAAGGTAAAGGTTCACCCCCTGTCGATAGACCGGTGATAGACACCGAAGACCCATGATAGTTGAGGTTAGAATGCAGAATCTCTGTAGCGATGGCCAGCATTATTCACCAGGTGACTACCTCTTCGATCGTACCGTGTCGTGCTTCCTATGATAGCCTGTACAAGCCCGTGACTGCTGATAGACTGCGACAGACAGCAGCAGGCAATTCGATGCACTTCCAGGATACAGGGGTGGACTGGCTCAGGTAAAGACAGAACTTTTACATAAGCGCCAGCTTGGAAGGAAATGCTCGACAATAGCTGCCCGACAAAGAACCGAAGGGATCCCAAGTGCTGTAACTACCGAACCACGTGTTGAACGGACGTGAGGTCATGCGGGTCTACCCCAACACGACCAACCACACAAACACAACAGGTCCCCCACGCGGGGGGGGATGGCCGTGAAACCCTCCCCCGGGATGACGAAGGCCGGGGAGAGCCGGGGGCAGTGAAGTAACGAAGCCCGCGAACGGTGGGTGGTGACCCCTCCGAACAGTCTCCCTGGCCCTGGCCCACGCCTGATGCCGCAACCCCTTAACCCGGGCGGCGGCGCTTTGGCATGAGCCAGGAACCTCAAGGGGAGCAGCGCGAGAGGCATCATCCACGCTTCAAAGGCCCACACACAAGCACAACAGGTCAAAAAGTCCTGAGTGAGAAAACAACACACGGTGCTGTAAGCGAACAACAAATCAGATTGTGTTTGTATCGTATTTTCCCCTCTACCTCTATATTTTCTCCCTTCCATTCGAAGTTAAAGCAGCCACGTCGAGTATTTTCGGTGCAAGGGACCTGCGAAGATTCGCTGGCGAGTGCTGCTTTCTCGGCAGTGCTTCCCGAATATGTATGCTGCGTAACGCCGCTTGGCACAAACATCCTACCACTTCATGCTTGGTAGTAGTAGTATGTAGTAGTATGTATCGTCTGCCGAAGCAGCTGGAGACAGCAGGCGCAGGGGGCAGGTCTTGCTTTACTTTTCTCTTCTTCATGGAGACCCGCCCCCGGCATCCCGACTGTCCAATCACTGTCTAGAAAGTTTGCGCCTATTGCGATGTGCATTCATGCTTGGTAATACATCCTCCTCCTACTGCGTATACTGGCTCCGTCTGCTGCTTCGTCTTCACCGTCGCGGATGATGCATAAATCGAAAGTAGAAAGGTCAGGCAGTGATTCGGTGTGTTTGTGCACAATCGCGATAGCGACGGGGTTATTTAACCTGTAACGAGTGTTAGGTATTCGTCGGATATATTAATCTTCTAAGATCTGCGATCTTATACGACTAAAAAAAAAGAAATGCTCTTTGCGCATGGGTGAGTGAGTTCGGGAGAACGAAAAAGGAGGGCAAAACGGTGGAGTCTGCATTATGTTTTTTTTTTTTTTTTTTTTTTTTGCTTGACCCCTCCAACCTCGCTCTTTGGCGAGGTTTGAGTTCGCTCAGAAACGTTGTGATTCCAACTTGACGCGCCGAAGGCGCCCAAGCAAGCTAGGCGTGGTTACGTTCGTGGCTTCAACGTGTAACGTCTGAAGCGAAGTATCGCCGCTATGCAAGCGTCGAGTGCCAGATGCAGGCCGCGGTAAGAACCTGGCAACAGTAGCTAACCCCGTGAAGCGCATCACGGCAAACCATCGTTAGCGCATAAACCCTTAATGGTAGAAGTCCGATCGGTGCTAATTCATTCGAATTCCGTAGCTACTTCTATGCATTCAGATTTCGTATCGCGGTCGAACTTGGCAACAGCAGCTAATTCCCTGGAAGCGGTTATGGGCACAGCCACGGCTAGCCATGGTTAGCGCATCAACCCCTGAGGGTTAGATCGGTCTCACATTTGATATACATAGCCACTTCGATGCACTCAGATTCGGACCGCCTTCCGAATCCGGTAACAGTAGCTATGAATCCCTGATGGATAGATCGGATAATTCATTTGATACACGTAGCTACCTCAATCGGACCGCGGTTCGAACCTTGGTTACAGAAGCAAACCCGCTGGACGGTCTACGGCAGCGGGTGTAGCTGCTCGCGCCGGAGCCGACGGTGAAGGTGGGGGACGCGTCCGGGAGTGTCATAACGACGAGCTTGCTCGGACGTGCAGGATTGCCGAAAGGGAATGCGTGAACATTCCGCAACCCGGATGCAGAGATCTGAAGTGGCGACACATCGATCCTGTTGACCATGTCCACAGGCCCCGGAGGATGCAGTCGTCTCTTTTTGAAGGAAGGGTTGACCCTTGAAACGCTTTACGCGGGGACAGGGTTAACTATCCTGGAAAAGCTGCACTTTCTTCGTGTAGTAGGGTGTCTTGTGGATGTGCATGGAAAATACTCGAGGGACTGCCTTGTGCTCATTTCGAAGGAGGCTAGAGGGGGAGAAAACAATACGACTACAAAGTGGGTCTTTTTTGTTGAACGCTTACGCCCGCCACTGAACCCAGATTTACCTGTGTTTCGTGTGGGCTACAGCACATTTACCTCCTTTGATCTATCGCAACTGGCAGTCTCGTCAAGCATTTCCTACAAAGCAGGTGCTTATACAAGAAAGTTGTAGTATGGCTAAAGATAAAGTGGTGTCACCTGAGGGGGTAATCTCAGGGCCGCCCACGTGATAAGCCGTTAGCAGGGGAGATCGCATTCTCTTGCATCGGCCGTACCGTTAACCGCAATAGGTCTCCGCTCGCATGTCCGGCGGAATGGGAATTTGGGTTCAGGCGGAGTGAAAGGCGGCGAGCGTCCACGACACTGGGGATAGCAACTGTTGCCAGATTCGGACAGCGGTTCGAATCTGGCCCTCGGCGCGTGCATAGAAGTGGTTACGTATCCATCATAGGCAAGACTGATCTGACAATGGCATCAGAGATTTACACACGATGGTTCGCCGTGGTGCCCGTAACCACTTCCAGGGGATCAGCTGCTGTTGCCAGATTCGGGTCGCGGCCGTTGTCGCTGTGGGTGGTGCAGAGCGGCCCGCTGCAAATAAATGCAGCGCTCTCCGCCTCCTTCGACACAGCCCGGTGGCACTGTGGTTCTGGGATCACTATAAATACCCGATGGTCTCAATGCATTGGATATACGTAGCTACTTGGGTACTGCGCACCCAGATTCCGGCCGCGGTCCGAACCTAGGAATGATTCGGACCGCCGTCAGAATCTGGCAGCTGTTGCTAACCCCTGGGATGTGGTTATGGGCACTATGAATCCTCCGATGGTCTCACTGCATTCGAAAAACGTAGCTACTTGTGCTCTGTGCACCGAGATTCGGCCCGCAGTCCGAACCTAAGAATGGAAGCAAATCCGCTGGACGGTCTACGGCAGCTGGGCGGTGTAGCTGAACGTGCCGGAGCCGACGGTGAAGGTGGGGGACGCGTCGGGTAGCGTTACGACGGCTCGCATGTTAGGCGGGATGGTCAGGCGGAGCGAGAACGTCTTCGAGGCGGCGGTGAGCGTCCACGACACGTCGACGGTGCCGCGGGCCGTGTCGAAGGAAGCGGCGACGCTGCACTTCTGCAGCGGGTCGCTCTGCGCCATGCGCAGCGACGGCCGCGGCTGGATCAGGATGTAGTCCAGCCCTTTGGCCGCCGGGTGAGGCGCGAAGCCGACGAGGCTCTGCACCATCCACAGCTGGTGGCTCCCGAACATCGGGTGGTTGTGCGAGTAGGTGTTGTTCGAGAAGAACCAACTTTCCCACAGGGTCGTCGCCTCCACCTCCGGGTTGACCGTCATGTAGTTGAACGAAGGGTACGTCTCTTGGGTCACCACTTCGTACGCCAAGTCGCTGTGCCCAGCCTCGGACAGCGCCTGCAGCACCCACTTCACCCCGAACATGCCCGTCAGCAAGTGTGGCCCCGTCCCAGCCGTCGGCACCGTGACGAACCCGGTGTCGTAGCACGGCTTTTCCTGCCGCATCGGTATGTTCTGTATTGTGGTTGAGAGGTTCGGTGTGTCAGGGTCTCCGGTAAACCGTTGGGCTGGGATTCGGGTAGTGACAGGGATGTAGACCTATTTGCATTTAACTATGGCCAGCTGAGTTTGTGACTAATAAAACCGACAGCAAGAACAAGTTTCTTAGAGGTAAAGTATGTCTCCGGGGTAAGGGTACGTGTCTTGGGTCACCACTTCGTACGCCAAGTCGCTGTGCCCAGCCTCGGACAGCGCCTGCAGCACCCACTTCACCCCGAACATGCCCGTCAGCAAGTGTGGCCGTCGGCACCGTGACGAACCCGGTGTCGTAGCGCGGCTTTTCCTGCCGCATCGGTATGTTCTGTATTGTGGTTGAGAGGTTCGGTGTGTCAGGGTCTCCGGTAAACCGTTGGGGCCGGGATTCGGGTAGTGACAGGGATGTAGACCTATTTGCATTTAACTATGGCCAGCTAAGCTTGTGACTAATAAAACCGACACCAAGAACAAGTTTCTTAGAGGTAAAGTATGTCTCCGGGGTAAGGGTACGTCTCTTGGGTCACCACTTCGTACGCCAAGTCGCTGTGCCCAGCCTCGGACAGCGCCTGCAGCACCCACTTCACCCCGAACATGCCCGTCAGCAAGTGTGGCCCCGTCCCAGCCG
>JAPJBO010001196.1:0-61030 GCA_030068145.1 Diplonema papillatum | reverse complement strand
CACGGCACTGGGGAACCCCTTCTTTTTTCTTTCTGGGGGTTCAGCTGGGAGCCTGGAAAGGCCGCCGCTTCGCCACAAGCAACCCTTTCTCGCACAGGCAAAGGAAATTCTACAACTTTGGCCCCGCAAGAAAAGCCAAGCACCAAAGCAACCTCGCCTTCGCAGCAAGAAAGACCCACCGGGGAGTCCAGCCTTCCGGAAACGGAAACGGTTTGTCAAGCCGCTTCTGCCTTCAAGCCTTCGATTTTCAACCTCTCCGCCACAAGGGGGCAGAACCTGCCTTCGGGTAAGGAAACGGTTTGTCAAGCCGCTTCTGCCTTCGAGCCTTCGATCTTCAACCTTTCCGCCCCACAAGGGGGCAGAACCAGCCTTCGGGTGAGGAAACGGTTTGTCAAGCCGCTGGTATTCTCCGGTGTCTTTTCGATTGGTGTGACTCAGTCCCTCCTGCTGCAAACTTTGTGAAATGCAGGAGTGGACTTGTCACAGCCAACCGCACAGACAGCCTTGATTTTTTTTTAAACACCAGGCCGTACAGTTTGCCAGACAAGAAACCTGGTGCCTGACCTGGTGGGTTCTCCGGGTTCACTTCTTCACAACGAAAAACGGCACAACCACGAACACAGACAGGCGCGGTTTGAACCCGCACCAGTTGCACACTGCAACCGGCGCCTGCCCCACGGCACTGGGGACTCAGAAAAACGAAAGGAGAGTCGGCTAAGGGCCTGGAAAGGCCGCGGCTCAGCCACAAGCCGCCACCTGTCACTCAGACTGGGGCCAACTAATTCAAAAAACCGGGGGCACATTGGTAACCATCCCGATTTTACCCCGCCTTCACGATGAGAGGGCCACAAGGGAGTCAAACTTGGCAAGGCTCACCTGGAAGGTGCCTCTTTGCACCGCCCCCCCCGTTCCTGCTGGGCAGCTTGGGGCAGGATCTTTTACGCCCGGGAAGGGTAGGTGCGCAGCTCGGACGCCAGATACGAAGTAAGGGGCTTTCACCCACAGCAAAGGTACTGCTTGCCTTGGCCGCGTTTCGAAAAACACGTTTCCAGGGGACACCGCGAGGAGGTGGCAAGTCAGATTTTGTCCCCCTTTCATAAAACGCCTGCAAAATGTGTCGCCAAACCGCCGGGACCCTGAAAGGACCCTGAAAGGACCCTGAAAGACCCCTGTTTTTCGGAAAAAAGGGGGGCCCCCAGCAGCTCAAAACCAGAAACCTACCACTTGGGTGTTCCTAAAATGCTCGGGAAATGCAAAATACGTGGTTGGATGCTCGTTTAGGCTGAAATAATGGCTGCAGAATGCAAAAACAAGACAGAGTCACCTCCCACAAGGCAATTCCTTAAGGAAAACATCAGAAAACCCAGGGGGGGCGTCACCAGAAATCCAAAACTCGAAACCTACCACTCAGGTGCTCATAAAATGCTCCGAAACGGCGGAAAAAGTGGTCAGACGCTCGTTTAGGCTGAAATAATGGCTGCAGAATGCGAAAACAAGGCCAAATCACCCCCACAAGCCAATTCCTAGGCAATTCCTTAAGGAAAATCATCAAAAACCCAAACTGCAGCCACAAAAAGCAGCCCGACTAGGACACAACCGCAAACGGAACCCAAAAACAATCGGAAACCCCAGGAAAGTTTGATCCACACCGGTGTGGGTTCATAAAACGCCTGCAAAATGTGTCGCCAAACCGCCGGGACCCTGAAAGGACCCCTGTTTTTCGGAAAAAAGGGGGGCCCCCAGCAGCTCAAAACCAGGAAACCTACCACTTGGGTGTTCCTAAAATGCTCGGGAAATGCAAAATACGTGGTTGGATGCTCGTTTAGGCTGAAATAATGGCTGCAGAATGCAAAAACAAGACAGAGTCACCTCCCACAAGGCAATTCCTTAAGGAAAACATCAGAAAACCCAGGGGGGGCGTCACCAGAAATCCAAAACTCGAAACCTACCACTCAGGTGCTCATAAAATGCTCCGAAACGGCGGAAAAAGTTGTCAGACGCTCGTTTAGGCTGAAATAATGGCTGCAGAATGCGAAAACAAGGCCAAATCACCCCCACAAGCCAATTCCTAGGCAATTCCTTAAGGAAAATCATCAAAACTGGCGGACTGCCAACAGAGAAGGAAGTTTGTAAAATTGTTTCAAGTGTCTGTCACTTGCCCACAAACCCGCAACTGGGGCCTTCAATGCAGAAATTTGAATGAATGCTGAGCCGGAAGGAGCGGAGCCTAGACAGAGCGCCCATTGTGTCTGCCATGCATGAGAAGGAGAGCAGTGGATCAAGTCACAAAGGGTTGACACTCATCTGTTCATCTTGTGCCCTCGGCAAGTTGTTGCACACTCGTCGTCAGATGTCAACTTCTGTGGCCAGTACCACAGGGAGAAGCTTCTTCCATTTCAGTAATCCAGGCCAAAGCCTGTGTCTTCTTCTTCTTCACTGTCGCTGCCGCTGTGTCTACGGGAGCACAGTAAGGATGCTACACTGGAACCGATCGGCTGAGCCGTGGGTGCCTGCTTCTTTACTGGGCTCGAAATCCGCACGAACTCGGAGTTATCAATGCGTTGCACTTTTGCTGTGATTCTCTCGACAACAGAAGCCTCTGCCTCGTCTCGAGACCGCTTCTTGGCCAGCTCTTCTTCCCTGCGGGCGGCTTTGATCTGCTCTTCCGCAGCTAGCTTCTCTTGCCGGTTCTCTTCTCTGACTCTCAAGATGGTGTCTCGCAACGCATCGGATGCGCCGCCGATGATCTCTTCCCGGGCGTTGTCGCCTAGCATTGAGTCTTTCGCACCCTTGTTCCCGAAGACCGACTTGAATTCTTCAAAACTCGTGTATCCCCTGAACCGGCCCTTCTCGTCTACAAGCCCACTTTCTCTTTCGAGTTCTTGCCGTGACATGCCTTCTTCGTATGTCTTGCCAGTTCGTTCCATCTCGGCCCATTCTTCTACTTCTTTTGCTTCGACCGACTTCCCCACCAGCTCTTGCGCGTACGAGGCTGCTTCGGCTGGGGTCCAGCTCTTCTCGCGCATCTGCTCCAGCACTTTCGAGCGAAACTCTGCCAAAACGTGGCCGAAGGCGATGATCTTGTCGGACTCGTGGATCTCGTTGTAGAGTTTCGCCCTTTCCAGTTGTGCTTCAAGGTGAATCTGCCGTGTGTGAAGGGGTGTTTGAGTTTGTTGCTTCGAGTGAGTAACGTCCAGGGCAAAGTATATCAACTGTGGCTCTGTCCGATGCTCCCCAATCTCCCACCAGATTTTCGCTCAGCCAAGGAAATATCCTGTGTCATGGGGTAAGACTTCAGTTAGAATAGAGCATCGGTTTCGGAATGTAGGTGTGGGATCATTTTACCGTGAATCTAATAATCAGGACTTACCCCCAATTCTCGCTTTCCCTTATTTCCAATCTCCTCTTAATCATACACTACCCTCCTGAGGAAACACAGGTCGCAGTGCAATGTGCCATCGGGCCGCAAATTCGCTTTCATTTCACCAACCCGCCAAATTTCACTGAAACCCCCTGTTACATCAATGTAACGGGCAAATTTCACCCTGTACCATCTTCGCCGTTTCAGCCAACCCGACGTTTTCCTAAGGAAGGACATGCATATAAGAAAGCGGGCAGGAGTACAGAAAGGGGCAAGGTGGAGCCTGCGTTTTGGTGTATGTTGTGGGGTGGTCTTTTCGTCTTTTGCCCCACGTTATAACATCGGCTGTCAAATCAAGTCGTGGCACTGTCCTTTCGTGCATTTATTTTGGCTTGATACAAAAGACTGGTGATGGTGCGGTGATTGCACCTTCCAGCAAGCTGCCACCCTCCCAGGCAAAAACAATACAAACACAATCTGAGTTGTTCTTCGCTTACACCACCGTGTGTTGTTTTCTCACTCAGGACTTTGACCTGTTGTGTTTGTGTGAGTTGTTGTGTAGGGGTAGGCTCGCATGACCTCACGTCTGTTCAACACGTGGTTCGGTAGTTGCAGCACTTGGGATTCCTTCGGTTCTTTGTCTGGCAACTTTTGTCGAGCATTTCCTTTTTTTTTCGAGCTGGCACCAGGGAAAGCCTGCTACACAGGAGCCAAGCTTCATGTGTTCGGTGGTACTGCAGAGCCACGGGCCTACGGGACGTGGCTACCGATTTCCCAAACTAAAGCATCAAGGCTTGGCGCTTGCGCTGAACACAAGCTCGTCGAGACGGTCAGCCAGCAGGGCAGAGGACGGGGTTGTGGCACTGTGCTGCCTCCGACTCAAGCTTGGCTTTTTCGCAGCAAGGCCAAAAACAGGAACCACAGTTATCAGCACATGGGTAAAAAAAAAAAAAGGGCTTGGCACTCGCGCTGAACACAAGCTCGTCGAGACGGTCAGCCAGCAGGGCAGAGGATGGGGTTGTGGCACTGTGCTGCCTCCGACTCAAGCTTTGCAAGCTGTGGTTGACTGTCACGTTCCTGGACCCGGAACTGCCTTTTTCTTTTTCTTTTTCTTCCGAGCTGGCGCTTATGTAAGAATCACACCTCATATTCGACTTTTCGGTAGTCCTCGTCGACAAATTCTCGTCTCGCCTTCAACGAGTCGAACGACCACTTCCCTTTGACATTCCGCTTTCCTCTCTGAAAGTCGTACGTCCTCCGTGCAACAGGGTCAAGGAGTGTCTTCTTGGCGTTTGCCAGGGCTTCGAAGGCTTCCTTGTACAGGTCTTGGAACTCAGAGTTGGCATGGCGATCGGGGTGCAGGCGCAAGGCCTTGCTTTTGTACTTTCCTTGTATCTCTGCATCTGTCGCTTCGTCTGTCAGTCCCAGCAGTGCGTAGTAGTCGCGCGAGTCTCGGATGTCGGCCAGCTGCTCCCGCGTCAGCTCACCTGCGTTGTCTATGCTTATGCTGGGCTTTTCCCTTACAGCTGCTTCTGCGAGTAGCGACATATTTGCCGCCCACCACCACCACCAACGCAAGCCTGAACAAATTGCATTACTTCCTAATGTTGGTACGGGGGGTGGTTTCTAGACTGTTTTGAGTTTTAAGGATTCGTGTTTTGTGTCTACGGTCGACAGAAAAGGCGGGTTGGTGTTCTTTCCTTGGGTGTGTGTATAGCTGGTACCTGTTAGTTCGTCTGTTGGGTGGTCCTTGCAGCTGTGTTTTGTATGTCTTTTACTCGCACTTTTGGCGTACTTTTTTGTTCTTTGTTGGCTGGCAAATTAGCGGACGATGTGACCGACTCCCACTTTCCACTTTATGTTGCCCTGCTTTGCTCGACAACGCCTTCAGCGTCCAGCACTGTCGTCGGGTGCCGAGCCAGGTCAAGACTGTTCCCCCTCCATAGACTCGTTCCAGATCCGAGTTAGCATGCTCATCTGCGCTTGATCTGGTAAGGTAAAACCGGAAAACAAGATGGTCACAAAGGGAACATTCCCTCTTGAGGACGCACATCAAGAACGGGATTCGGAAACCACCTGAGAACACCTCCAAATGTTGCATGGGGCTTTCCGGTTTTCTTCAGGGTCAGGAATACTCCAAAATACGGTTAGACCATTGCTATTTACTTTCTACTGCACGAGATGAAGCGGTCTCTTGGAACGTCCTGCCGCTGATGTTTGCGGTGTCGATCGGTGGATCGGATCAGCGCAGGAGCGACGCCTTGATGTGGCAACCCCCATTCTGGAGAAATAGTTTCTTGGCCTTTCCTCTAGCGGGCTCACGCAGCGTCACGGTGTAGCATTATCAGGGTTTTCGAGCACAAGTCGCGGAGCCTAGTTTGATTCACCGTCTTGAACATGAGGGAGGATGTCGTCAGCTTGCTTGGCCATGTCCACGATGAGGTTGTCGGACAGCCGGTGCATTTTTTTCGACGGAGCGGCTCTGCCTTTGCGGCAGGGCAGGGGCACGATGCTCGCGTGCTGGGCGGCGACGAGCCGGAATGTGTCGCCTTTGCGAGACGGCACGTAGCATGGCATCACGTCCAGCACGCAGGTCCTGCCGACCAGGAAGTCTCCGGCCAGATCCTGCCCCACCCACGAGCACGCGGCACCTTGCACTCTTGTCACAAACTTCGAACTCCGCCGCACCCCCGTGCACTCGCATCGCCGTCGGCGCCTTGCCCTCTCTGACCACTGCGACCTCGGACAGAACCGTGCACGCCAGGCTCGCCATCCAAATAAACCCGTGGCCGTCCAGTAGAACGACAGTGTTCGTGTTCATCAGGAGAAGCAGAGAGCTGTGTTGAACTCGAAGGATCGGTCGAGTTCGACGGCTGCCGGATCACGGGGGAGGATGTCGTCAGCTTGCTTGGCCATGTCCACGATGAGGTTGTCGGACAGCCGGTGCTTTTTTTCGACGGAGCGGCGCTGCTGCCTTTGCGGCAGGGGCAGGGGCACTATGCTCGCGTGCTGGGCGGCGACGAGCCGGAACGTGTCGCCTTCGCGAGACGGCACGTAGCGTGGCATCACGTCCAGCAGCACGCAGGTCCTGCCGACCAGGGCGCGCAAGTCTCTGACCAGATCCTGCCCCACCGCCAGCACACGGCACCTTGCACTCTTGTCACAAACTTCGAACTCCGCCACGGTCACAGTACTACTATCGCTTGCACTCGCATCGCTGGCGCCGTCCCCGCCATTGCCCACCCTGACCGCTGCGACCTCGGACAGAACCGTGCACGCCAGGCTCGCGAGACCTTCGGCGCAGGTCACATCCTTAATCAGCGTGAGGCGCATGGACGCACTCCTCCCGCCCGCACACCCTTCCTGGTTTTGTTGTGTTGTGTTTCCGTTGATCCAGAAGGACGATCAGTTTGGTGTCTTGCGACCTTTGTTTGTTTGGCAAGGAGGTTTTGGTGACGCGCTTCAGCTAGAGAAAAGGAAACAAGAAATGAGATGCCTAAAATCAGTTTGCTCGCTCTCTTTCCGGGATGCTCAATGCACAGCACCCAATGAACAGATGCAGAACCTGTCCTGCTGTAGGAAGGTACAAGGTTGTTAAAAGTCCACACGAATCACAGGAGGTAGAACATGATTCATGGATTAAGTTTGAAAGTACGAATCACAGGACGTGGAACATGATTCGTAGGACCGCTGAGCACAAAGTTACCAAGTTTTCAAAACACCGCAACGGAGCAGGCGCCCGCCAGGCAATAGGCTCGGTCAGGACTGATCCCTCACACCGAAGTGATCACGGGTTGCCTTGTGAGCGTAGATGCACGGGGCTGAACTCAGGCTGCATGAGTGGGTTTTGTCAGGTAACAATGGCCCTCCACACCGGATCTCAAGAGTAAGCTTCGTTTCCAAAAGTCGTGATCAAGTCTGCATACCCACAGAAGGCGCGAGCTTAACGCAAGGACCCTTCAGACGTGGAACGCATTGGTCAGAAAAGCAAACACTGCAACGGAGCAGGCGCCCGGCAGGCAGTAGGCTCGGTCAGGACTGATCCCTCACACCGAAGTGATCATGGGTTGCCTTGTGAGCGTAGATGCGCGGGGCTGAACTCAGGCTGCATAGTGGGTTTGCGGAACTGCCGTAGCATCGATCAGCGAGTAAACGTATCCATCCCTGGCCGTGGCGCTCGATGGCTTCGGTAAACCGCATCGCGTATACAGACGAGACTTGACTCCGTACTTAGAGAGCGAATTCCGTCGATCATGGTGCAGATGACTTTACGCAGGACGATGCAATATTACCCCTCCCTTCCCTCTTTGCCCTCCCGAAAAGAAAAGGCGTCGTTGAGCAGAGTGTAAAAAAGGATACGGGTGCACGAGCACGCGGGGCTCATGCAGATGGAAAAAATCGGCCAATTTATCCGTAACGTAAAACACGCAAACATGCAAGAAGCTGCAGCGCAACCGGATGCGAAGTAGGGCAGTGCTAAACATGTGCTGACTGCTTCCAGAATTGAAATTGCTGGTGCTGGTCCTGCTGCCAATGTTGCTATGACGGTTGCTTCTTCTTCCTCTGGCCGCATGACCACAAGGGCCGAAGTGGCAGTGAAATTTGAGAAATTGAAACCTCATTTTGGAGGTAAACACAGCCTCAGATTTGGAATTTTTTGTTTCAACGGCACCAAACGTCCCCGAATAGTCACTTTGACACCCGGGAATTTTTTTTAAAGGGGTCCCCCAAAAATCGTCATGACCACAAATTTTGTTCCCTTATATCCCAATGAGACAACAAATTTTGTTCCCTTATATCCCAACCAACAAATTTTGTTCCCTTATATCCCAATGGGATTGCCTTGCCCAACGTAATCCCATTGGGATATAAGGGAACAAAATTTGAAGTGGTGGGATATAAGGCCCACTCTGCGGCTACCAGTGGAACTCGAATTGTAGGGGACGGGGGGGGCTAAAGTGAGGGGCACCTGAGTCCAGCCTCAGAAGCTGAAGTTAAAAAAGCGGGTGTCACACACACTAGTCGGGTGAGGATTTTTACACGCTTTTTGGTTGCAGCACCCGCTTTTCGGGTGTGACTCGGGCACACCCTCTTTGACCCCAGCTTCTGAGACTGGACCTCACCGTGTGTCTCCACCCCATGGAATGAGGTCTTGGGACAGTGACTGGGGGGCAGGCCTTGTGCTCAGCATGCTGAGCGTATTGATTTCAGCACGTTAATTTTTTGTTGGTGAATTTCTAGGCTGTCCAGGCTGTCCAGGCTGTCCAGGCTGTCTGGTCTGTCCAGGCTGGTCGGACTGACTGGTCTGGCCAGGTTCTGTGGTCCAACAATTTTTGTTCCCTTATATCCCAATGGGACAACAAATTTTGTTCCCTTATATCCCAATGGGATTGCCTTGCCCAAGGCAATCCCATTGGGATATAAGGGAACAAAATTTCAAGTGTTGGGATATACCGTCTTCGGAAAAATATTGGATAGGAAAAATATCCAAATTTTTCTGGGATGGTCATTTTATCCAAAATATTTCCTATCCAAATATTTTTCCGGTCCGATCAAAGTTCAAGGCCAATTTCCGGTTGTTACTGGGGGGGGTCGAATACAAGAGGTACCTCTTCTATTCGGCGTGCCGATCCTGCAATTTTCCCGAAAAAGAAATGGAAAAAGTACCGCAAACCCGGAAACCGCGGGAGCACCCTTCTTCTTGAAAGACGCACGCAATTTGTGGTCCCCGGGTCTATTTTTCACGGTTCTCTTCATCGGAGCTGAACGCGAGCACAAATTCGCCGAAAAAGGTCTGCTACACGGGCCAGCAAAGAAATGTCACCAACCAGTGGGTCGATTCCCGTCCTTTCTATTGAAAACCTGTGGGTTCCACGCCCGGTGCCCCGCATCTGGCAAAGACCCATGAACCACGCACATAAATCTTGGTCCCCGGGTCTATTTTTCACGGTTCTCTTCATCGGAGCTCATCGCGATCAGAAAACCGTCGAAAAAGGTCTGTTATGCGGACCAAGGAAAAATCCAACTTTTTTCCAGATTTCCAAAATGCCTCTTGTATTCAAGGTACCTCTTCTATTCAAGGTACCTCCTGTATTCGACCCCCCCCAGTAAGTTTAGAACGTATTCCCCCGCCCTCTAACTCTGGTTTCCCCCCTGCGCCTCATGCCACGAAATCCTAGGCTGAGAGCGCACTCGCTCGTGAGCGTGCTTGCGCCCGAACTACTGGGTTGCCAGTCATCTAATCAGAACTTGGCACAGAATGGGCTCGGAAGCACAACTACGTACAGACGACTAAGACAAGCAGAGTACTGGATGAAACCCAGACGAAACAAAAGAAAGAAGAGATGCGGCCAGCTGTTCATGCTCTAAAGGCGTAACGATATCCCACAAAGCTGCGTCTTGAACTGCGACCATGCTGCGGCGCTTTTCACGCCCAGCCCGACTGCGACACTCGCCCCGAAAGGTACTCGTGCTGTGCGCATTGACTATGGGCGACAAGCGAAGTGTTACTGTTGTGACGGGTGGGGCTGCGGATGGGATACCCATCCCCTACCAAGTGATCTTGGCGGGGAAAACGAGCCGGATCATTCCCCAGGTCGCAGACACGAAGGGGTTCCACTTGACCTAGACCCGGCCAACACCGCGACAACAAAGCAATACATCGACTGGTGGGCGAAAGATGGTGAGGGCGCAAGAAACGGTTCCATCAGTAAGCGCCTTTTCCTTCTGCGAATCGAATCATCAGCGTCCCGTTGCTTCCGGACCGGCCGCGAACCGACCCAGACCCGCTGGGTCGGAGCGTCCAAAAAGTGACAGCGGCCCCGTTCGTTCGTTTTCGCTCAATCAGTTCTAAAGGGATCACGGTCTCCTTTTTTCGTAATGACAATGGACGGCCTCTCTTGGCCTTTTGTTCGTCAACGTCGATCGGTTCACTCCGACTTCCGCCTAGAGCGTGTGCAATGGAGTTGTTTTTCCCGTACAGCGTACGAGCGCGAGTGGCCGTTGCATGCGAAACCTTTTTGCCTGGCATGCTGTTCCACTTCTGCATCCCTCCTGTAGTCCTAGACGGCAACAAGCTCACCTATTCCACCTATTTCAAGGTCTCTTTCCTCCCACGAGCTGTACTCCCGCACTTTTCTGCGGAGCGTTCTGCGGTGTTCCTCGTGCGGTATATCTGATTGATATCCCTGGTTCGTTTTCTTCTTATTTGATCATTTCTTACACCCCGGACTTCAGCAGCCATATACTAAGTCAATGCGGGAGTGAAAACGTGCGGGAGGCCACTCCCGCGTTGAGGGAGTGAGGCCGACCGCACAAATGACCGCAAACCCACTCCCGCAATCCGGAGTGGGAGTCCGGGGTGTACATCAAGAGAGCCGAGCAGAAAATCCCGTCCGGGTAAAGCAGCTACTGCTGTGCGGGCAATCAGAGAAGACATAAATTCAAAAACAAAATTTCCGGAAAAATATCCAAATGTTCCGCGGAAGGCCGTTTTATCCAAAATATTTCCTATCCAAATATTATTCCTATCCAATATTTTTCCGAAGACGGTAAGGGAATTACACCTTTTTTGTTTCCTTTTGTACACATGCTGAATCAGTACGTGATGAAATCAGTATATATCATTGTTCCCTCTAGACACACCGGTACACACAGACAAAGAAGAACGATGGAGAGTGGCAAGTTTATACCGTTACTGCACCATTCGGCAGGTGAGCCCCCTATGCTCTATTGATTTTTGCCTGGGGCAGCAGGTTAGGTACCAGGGAAGTGGCACACCTTGGGGCTTGGCGCTTGCGCTGAACACAAGCTCGTCGAGACGGTCGGCCACAGGACAGAGCGGACGGGGTTGTGGCACTGTGCTGCCTCCGACTCAAGCTTTGCAAGCTGTGGTTGACCCGGCCTTCTTCTTTTTATTTCTTCTTCTTCTTCCTAGGGCAGATACGTACTGATTTTCAGTAGGTACCTAGCTCCAAGACAGTTGAAGTATGGCTAAACAAAAGGGCTGCATAAGCCCTGCTGGGGTGTCTGCTGACCAGGGTCATTTGTTAGGTGTTGATGAAGTTCGGTCCCAGGAGAGAAGAGAGAGCAGCAAGCGAGAGTCACCTGGCAACGACGCGCCCACCTCTAATACCTGTGCTCACCTCCATCGCCAATCTTCTCCGCACCGGGAAGCTCTCGCTCTAGCGCAAAGCTCAACCTTTTTTCAAAGGGAGCAGAGGGTCAGAACAGGAACTTTTACGAAAATACTCGAGAGGGGGAGAAAACAAAACAACTACAAAGTGGGTCTTTTTTGCTGAATGCTTACGCCACTAAGCCCAGTTCCCTGTGTTTCGTGTGGGCTACAGCACATTTACCTCCTTTGATCTATCGCAACTGGCAGTCTCCTCAAGCATTTCCTACAACGGGTGCTTGTAGTAGTATAGCCAGAGAAGTATACCCATACGACATCCAAAAAAAAAAACTATAGGTATATAGCCAGCGGTCAGATGTCGTGGGTGGGCAGCGGTAGTGGATGGTCATGTGGTGGGAGGTTGTGGAGGTTGTGCAGTGGGTGGGTGCGGTGGGCAGTGGTGGTGGTGGATATGTAGTGGGCAGTGAGTGGGTGGATGATGCTACAGCACGGTTGCTGCACCTTTGGATCATCGTTCTAGCAATGTACACCCTCAATTTTGGAACCTGCTGCACTGGCCGCGCCTGCGGCGCTGGCATTTTTGGCTTCTGTATTGTTTCATGTCTTGTTTTTTGCCAAGAAGACCGCAGTTGTCCGCCCCTGCTCTCTGTGGTGGGCAGTAGTGACAACCACAAAGAGGAGCACCCTGTCGGGTACATGAAAGTGCACTTGACTCGCATCAACTTTGCCGCAGTCCCTGTGACTACAAAGCGGCTATTCTTGCTGTTTGGATACCTGCAGCGCTGACCCACTAGCTTGAAAAAATTTCCGCGCCTGCGGCGCTGGTATTAGCTTATGTAAAGTTTCATGTCGTGTTGCCAAGAAGACCGCAGCTGTCAGCTCTGCTGTCGCAGATAACGCGACACTTGCCTTCTTCGCATGGCTTTTTTGCTTCCCGAGCACAGTCTCTGTGGTGGACAGAAGTGACAACTACAAAGTTGCCACAGCTCTGTGGACTACAAAGCGGCTAGCAATTCTTGCTGTGTGGCGCTACCTTCGATGAGCAAAACCCACTTGCACGTGCCGCATTTCGTCCGAACATCCCACACCCTCAACACAGTGTCGGTCTGAGCTCCACACGCACCAAGTGCCACGAGGACTTTGAAAAGTGCTCTGAACAACATTTGGTAGGATTTTACGTGGGGCTCAGAGCTCAAGCTACTTCTGAGTATAGCCTTATACAAAAAAAAAAAAAAGGGCGAGGGGGTGAGGGCCTGAAAGAGGGTATTTTAGCAGGCGAGGGGGTGAGGGCCTGAAAGAGGGTAATTTAGCAGGCGAGGGGTCACCTCGCGACGAAATCTCAAAGCTGGTCTCTCCCTCGATCTCTTGTGTCCTCTGCTTTCTTCTGCGACTTTCCTGGTACTCGTTGTGACCTGGTTGAACGGGCTATTTCACAACCTCGTCAAGCTGGATCAGCAGTGACTGTGCATATGCCACGTGCAGCGCAAAGGTGCTCTTTACAACTGCGAGCAGTGCGATGTCCCTCTTTGCCCTGTGCCGTGTTTCGGAAGGTACCACACGGCGCAACATCTCTTCGATGACCGATCTGGCTCCATCCAGGTGCAGCGTTTTTACCAACAATACGCGGGCTCCCACCAGCACACATGCTTTCGTTGACCGATTCGATCGCAGCAGGGGAAAAAGAAACGAGGCGAGAAAGGCGGCAAAACAGTTCAGTGCCTGCAGGTAAATGCTGTGCGGAATGGAAACAGAGCGCTTTTGAGGTTGCGCCGAAGTAACAAGAAGGTGGAGAGAGAAAGGCGGCGGAATAGTGCTCGGTTCCTGCAGGTAAATGCTTGGCAGAACGAGCAGGCAGAACGTGAGGCCGCTCGCTGCTGTCTGCAAGGAAGGATATGATAAGATGCCAAAAACCCCCCCTCCCCTTTGCACTAATAAACCACTTTTCGACGTCACCCCTTACTGGCCCCGAACCCCCATCTTGTGGGCCTTCTGAGGTCCCTTTACCTCCAATTAACCCGCCAAACCCCCTATTCGGGCCCGTTTTCGGCCGCTCGGGGCCGGCATACAGTATGGGATGACGTCAAAAAATGTTTTATTAGTGCAAAGGGGATTGCAAGAACGTGCTTGGAATGGGTATGTGCTCAACACTGCACTGGTCCCGTCTGCGCCGTGTTTCGGTCCTTTAAGCCACGGACACGTAAGGCGGACCATCATCAGCGCGGAACCTGAGTGTCTACAGACAGGACTGCGGTGTGAGTCTGGTTTGTCAGGCGGCAAAGGGGAAAATGTTTCTTGGATTTGAAGAAGGGGAGGGGGATTTTTGGCATCGTCTCATATCGCAATTGTATTGAACGTGGAATCTGGAACATCCGTGCGCATCGCAAAATGCGGTGAGTTACGCATTCCTAAAAAAAAAGGGGGGGGTATGGCGCTCGCTTTCTTTCCTTTGTGTGCACTTGCGTAACTCACCTGCTTTGGTAAGTTTCATGCAGTACGCTGCCCACTACTAATCTGTAGGACCATTGTGATTTGTGAACACAAAAAAAATTAGTATGGCGCTTCCGTTTGTTTGTGCGCACTAGCGGTGGGTCCATCCGCGAAGGCTAGCGTCGGAGAACCCCCGCAAGACGTGAGAAGGGGGTGGACGCCACTCTTTCCAATCGTTCTGCTGTAAGTTGGTTAGTTGGATGGAGAGCAGGGTCCGTACCTCGTCCGGCAGAGAGACTTCTCTGGTCCAGAATTTGCCGTCAGGTATCTGTTGTCCCGAACAAATACTCGACATCCATCGCAGGAGGGAGGTGAAACCGAAGAGAGGTAGTTGGAGGGCATGCGCTCGCCACATGAGGATCCCGCATAGCCTCCACCAGAAACGGATTTCCTGGGTTTCTCCGAGGAAACTTCCCGCCTCGAAGACCGGTCGAACTTTGTCTACCCACTCCGGGTTCAGCCGCCAGTGTTTCCTTTCCAGGTCGACTTCCAGGCCTAGCACGCGGCTCTGAGTCGCCGGTTCCGCCTTTTCTCCGATAATGGCGCCATACCTAGCGCACAGCGCTTCGAACCTTGCCCTGGCCAAGGCTAAGTCTGGGAGTGAGTCACTAACCATAATCACGTTGTCCAGCCATACAACTGCTTGCGTGGCTGTACCTCGTGTGGCTTCGGAAGCTATTGCGGACGCTACCGCTTGACCTAGCTGGGGGGCCGCACTGTATCCCATAGGCAGCCTGCGCATGCGAAAGTACTTTCCTGCCGTGCGGAAGGAAAAGAGCGGCCGGGTACCAACTGGCAGCTCGAACTGAAAAAACCAGGTCTTAAAATCGAACCAAGCCAGGTGGGCACCCCCCATTATGGTATCGACTATCGACTCATAGCTGGGCAGCTGACATGGCGGTAGTGGAAAGCGCTTGATGGCCATGTTGAGGGGTTTAGCCCCTAATATGAATCGGAGTTCCCCCGGTCGCTTTTTCGGTACGCAGAAAGCTGAGTGAAAAACACTTCCTGGGCGATTGCGAGGGGCACTCTCTGCGATGTGGCCCGACAGCACAGAGTCGATCTGTGAGGACAGTCGAAGGTTCGGAGGTCCAAGATTGAATGGCAGCAAGGACCAGTCAATGCGTCCAGCTAGAAAATCGGATTCTATCCAAGCGAAGTTTCCGGCCAATTTTGGGAAATCGCGTATCAGCAGGTCGGCATTCAGTGGGACTTCCGTGGCTGTAGAAACAGCGCCGGTGTAAACAGCTCGAGGCAGTCGGGGTGCGTCGTTGCCAGACTCCCACCAAGACCAGTCATAGTCGTAGAAGTGGAGCGCTGACCACAGTCGGTCTATTCTCCTGTGGCACTTTACCCCTCCGTTTGTAGGACCTGTGTTGCTGTCTTGGTCCTGGCTGTTGGTCCCCAGGTTGCCCGGGGGGTGTAATTCCTGGTCGATGTCACCGCTTGATGGCGTCCTAGGGCCTGCGCTGCTTCTTCGCCAAGAATTTGAGCTACCCGGCTGAGAGCAGCAAGTCGAACGAACCTCGTGGTGACCCCCAGGTTCGTCCTGATGAACTCGTTGTACCTGGTGTACGTGAGTCCCTGAAACACAAGACCTGACGGTCGGGACGGTTCGCGATGTTTGAGCCAGTTTAGGAACCGGTCCGTCAGGGGACCCCGCGACGGCAGGATTAACGACTGACCTGCATTCCGCAGATCGGTTTTCCCCCCTACAAATGAAATCATCATCTGCCCTGGGCGGAGGTCGTTTCTCTTCAACTGAACATGGTTCAGCTGTAGTTGGGCTAGATCGACCCACCGGGCACCGGTGGCTAGCTGTAGGGCCAATGCCGCGGAGATGACTGAATCTCCTCTTGCTAGTACGGTCTTGATGGCTGAAGGTGTAGGAACCTTCTGCATCTTCTCCTCGTGGCGACTGAACTGGTTCAGCTTCCGGGCGATAGCTCTGGCAAAAGCTTCCGTGGGTGTCCTCAGGGACTGCCGGAAATACACCAGGTACTGCAACACTGACTGTGGCTGTAGTCTGTTGGTGTTGAGAAGATGCTGGAGCCAGAGTCTGAAGCTCGCTTCTCTGTCGATCGAGGGTCGAAATCTCAGCACCGCTGCGTGGAACACCAGGCTGCGCTTCAGCACCGATATGAAGGCTGCTGATTTGTAGCACTCGGCCATCGTCCGATGTGTCGATGCCTCCAGTTTCCTTAGTGTGCGGCAACTGTCCACGGTATCCGGTTTCCGGATCTGCGTCCTGGCCAGCTGGTTCTTCCAGATGGACAGAGAGGGTAAGGGGACCTGGGTGTGCGGGGTTGGAGGAAGTCAGTTCCCCCCCTTCTGGTACCCGTTTTTTGCCCTCCTCTTAGAATGCTGACCGTCCGCGTTTGCTTCCGCGGGGCGTTTGTTGGTGTACGGTGCCTTGGAGTCCCTTTGCTTCTTGGCCAGGACCACCGCGTCGGACGACTGGGAGGCCTTCATGGCGCCCCGCAAGACTCTGTCTGAGAAGTCCTGCCACTGCACTCGTAAGAGGTAGGTCTCGTACGAGGCACCACGGGCGACAGCCACAGCGTAGCCTTCGTTACCGGGTCTTGACTGGAGATGGAGGCTCTCCATTCGAACCATGATCTTGTGGAGTGCAGGGAGGAGGTCCTTTGACCAAGCTCCTTTCGGGTTCCGTAGGTCTGATAGGACAGACCATAGGTGACGCAGGGAGTGCTGAGCCCCGGTACCTTCGGAATCCGGGCGTTCCAACAACGGTCCGTATCGCTCCCTGACCCGGGTCAAGAGGGTTTCCGTCCCTCCTGCCGAGTCAAGAAAGCTCTCCCATTCCTTCACGCGTCGAACATCCAGTTCCAGTGGAACACGTATGTGGTTATGCTCCATAGCTCGCATCCGAGCCGACTGCTGAACGAGCCGCTCCGCCAGAGCTCGGACCACTGGGTCGGAGTGCGTGAGGGCTCCCTCTGGGAGACCGTCATCCGAGGAGATGGTCATCCCCTCCAAACCCGACAGGTCTTCTTCCGGTTCCGTCCTTATGCTCTCCGGATCAACAAGGGGGCCTCCCCTGTGAATGACCCAGCAACAAGGCGGGCAGATCCAGTTCGCCTGGTCGGCGGCGTCTTCCGGCAGCGTGAACTTCTTCAGCACCGCGGCTGTGCCTTTCAGTCGAGTCTGCAGGCAGCCGGATTCCCCAACCCCGCCACATCGGCGACACGTGATCTCGCTGGTGTGTAGCGTGTCGCACGTCGGGTAGAACACGCATTGCTCGCTCGGCATGGCCTTCTTCACCCCGTCCGGCTCATCCGCTTTCGGAACGGGCACGTCTTTCCACTTCACCACGGACAAGTCGAGGTCGTCTCTGGTGGGAATAGCCATTTTGTGTTCTTTTTGTTTGTGCGCACTAGCGGCTTTTCACCTGATTTGGCGAGTTGCTTTTAGTACGCTGCCAACTACTAATTTTTAGTACCAACAATGCATTGTTAACACAAAAAAAAAAAAAAAAGGACCAAAGGGCAAACTGAATTGTCCTCGGTGCGACGGACTTAATTTGTACATGCCGGGGCGAAGACTACCTGGATACCCACAGCTGTTTCTATCAGCTTCGGCTCGACGCAGACATCCGACCGTATTTTGGCCGTGTCGTGAAGGCACAACTCGCCGCCATGTGTGCAGGGCTGGGGCTGGGTGCCGGCGATGGCAGAGGGCCTCTCGGGTGCCGCTGCCGGAGGCTGGCGCGGGTACCAGTTTTGGTGGCTTAGTAAACCATACACCCCGGACTGCAGCAGCCATATACTAAGTCAATGCGGAAGTGAGAAAGTGCGGGAGAGTGGCCACTCCCGCATTGAGGGAGTCCCACTCCTGCATTGAGGGGGTCTCATTCCCGCATTCTCGACCCGGGTACCAGGTTTGGCGGCATTCTCGCAGTGCGTGAATTCTCAGAACAAATTGTGTGGGCGTGCAACCAGGAAAACCGAGCAGAACAGCCTTCTTCACCTCACGATTAGTCACAAGCATCGCCGGGGGCGTTGGAATAAGGTTGTCTGGATCCGTGTCGTGAAATAGAAGCGGCTGTTCGAAGGTTCGCTTGAAACTCCGGGGTTTTAAAGTCTCCGGGTGACCTCTGGTATTTTTTTATGGCAAGATATCCTTTGTGCCCTGCGTCCATAAAGGGTGGCGGTTGCACAAAAGGTAAGATAATCGGTGTGGACGAAGCCGGGGAAACCCCTGGTGGAGGCCCGTTGCGGTGTTGACGTGCAAATCGCTCGTCAAAGCTGGGTATAGGGGCGAAAGACCCATCGAACCATCTAGTAGCTGGTTCACTCCGAAGTTTCCGGATAGCTAGAACCAAAACAGGAGGTAAAGCGAATGATTGGAGGCATTGGGAAAATCGCTTCCTCGATCTATTCTCGAACTTTAAATGGGCGTGAGCAGAGGGATGCACTTCATTGAACCCTGACATAGAATTTAAAACCTGGTTCTAATGGGCCACTTCTGGTAAGCAGGACTGGCGACGCGGGATGAACACCTTTGTTGTTGATCATTGGCGGTTTCGGCCATTATCCACATACCTACCCCCCCCCCCGTGTTTAAGATCGGGCTTTTTGAGAAATGAGGGCGATCTTATTCACGGGGGGGAGTGGGGTGGGGTCCCGCGCAGCGGAACAGCTTTTTTTGGGCGTTTTTACTGTGGGGGGGGGTTCAGGGGAAAAAAGAATTTGGGGTGTTTTTTGTCCCCCCCCGTGTTTAAGATCGTCCCCCCCGTGTATGATCGGTTTTTTTTGGGGGGCGATCTTAAACACGGTGTAGAAAGGATCGTTCAGGCCATGCGTTCACACCGGTACTGATGATCGTGAATCGAGCAAGCTTTTACCCTTATGCTGTACGCGAGATTTCTGTTCGTAGGGGAACTGCCTGTCTTCTTTCGTCGCGAGACGGTGGCTTGGAAAACTGATCCTCTCGGGCACTCTCTCTTTGCGTCACCACCTTTCGGTGATCCACAGCTCCCCGTTGCCGTTCAATTGACGCTCGTCTTCCATACGGCCTGCGATTCTCATCATGCACTCCGTCCGGGCGCCGTGCGCGTCGCCGGCGGCAATCCTCTGGCGCACCCGCGCCTGTTCGACGAAGCTCTCTTCAATCTCGGCCTGCTCTCGCAGGTGCGCACGCGCCGCTTTGCTCAGCTTTTCGGGCATCGTGTGCTTTCGTATTGGTTTTCTTCCTAGTGGTGGTAAAGGGGTCGAATAATAACAGTCACACGTCTGGTCGTCTAAAAACACTACCCACTATTTGATCCTGCTACTGTTCGGCTACCCGAAACTTTTTTTAGCATTCGACAAATCGATTAATAACACAGGTGTTGTTATTATTCGACCCCCCCCCCCCCCCCCTTTAGTAGTTTGAACTTGAATGCAGCAACAATCTGTGCTCAACTGGCTGCTGTCAGCACTTGTTCCGCGGCGCATCAAGTATATGATGCTGGCAGTTGGGGGATCGGCGACCGCGACTCAATTATGGTGCGGTCAACAGTGTCGCCACGTGAAGGCCCCCCCATGACACCTACGAAACAGTCTAAAAAATGCTTTGTTTCGGATGCAAGTTGGAATGGTGCCTGCTAGGAATGGCGGCAGTCTGTGTGCGGTGCCTTGCCGTACCAGCTTCGAAGGTTGGAAATGGGACTAGACCTGAAGTGCCAACTGTGGCTTTGAGAACTATTTGTCCACATGGGAGCTGGGTTTGTCAGCATCATCATCATCATCATCATCATCATCATCATCATCATCATCATCATCATCATCATCATCATCATCATCATCATCATCATCATCATCATCATCATCATCATCATCATCATCATCATCATCATCATCATCATCATCATCATCATCATCATCATCATCATCATCATCATCATCATCATCATCATCATCATCATCATCATCATCATCATCATCATCATCATCATCATCATCATCATCATCATCATCATCATCATCATCATCATCATCATCATCATCATCATCATCATCATCATCATCATCATCATTAGCATTAGCCTTGGCACTAGCATCATCGAGTGCCTGCAGATGCTGTCCGCCCAGCCTGAACTGATGCTGATTCACGTCCTCGTCGGACTCGCATTTCATGCTTCCGCAGTTCGGCAGGTCCCGCCAAGCTGGGCAGCGAACCTTAGCCTCAGTCCGAATGGACGACCGCAAATTCAATCCGAAACGCATCAGCGCTGCAAACAGAAGAAACGGGTGTGGATCTCTGAGCGAAGGCGCAGCAAGCAACGGTAGGTAATTCAAAGCAGTTTCAGGAGATAGTCATAAAATATGGCCAGCCATGTGATAGGCCCTTCGTAACGAATCACCCGAGGTTGAGAAATGCTAGATGCTGTTGAGACTTCCATGGCTTCATCCTTGAAGCATGCGACTACTGGCAGGATCAACCAGGTTTCTTGTCCCTCAAGCCAGACTGGACCGAGGAAATCTGACGAATCAGAGACTCCCCGATTTACCAGAGATTGTATCGTGTCAAGCCTAGATTGGTGCAATGAGCATTCCATTCATTCTTCAGCTTTCAAAGTGGGCAGTTCTCGATCGTATTTCTACGACCGATAGCTTTCCTCGATTGCGCTTTCTGTTTTTCACCATCGCGTCTTAAGTCACACGACGGACACAAAGAACAATGTCGAGAGAGAGAGACGAGTTAGAGTGCAGGGACCATCTCTCCGAGGAGTATCCGGTCGCCCCACTACTATCCCGTACTACTACGGCGGGCGCAAGTCGTTGCGCCGTGGGCGCGGAGCGAGCCGTGGACCTGTCAAAGATGATTGTTGCACCGATGGTGGCGCAGCCGGGGGCGTTCTGACTGGCGGACGAGACCGCCTGGCAGGCGTGTGTTGTCGATGTGCAGACATGAGAGAAGAACCCTAAATTGAAGATCCTGGGGTTCCAGTCGCAAATCGAAGATCCCGAAAACAAATACTGCATTACGTTTGGCCCGTTCGAAGCGTATCTTTCTGTTGCCGCCAAGGGGCCAACAATTCGACATCGGGTGAGGGCAACGAGGTGCAGGCGACCGAACACGGGTTCCTTGATGGAATTACGCTGTGTGGTCCCCTGCATCAGGTTTACCAATCCATTGGTGTGTTTCGGTTGGATGGCTTTTTGCTGACACATGCTTCGGGATTGGCAAACGTAAAAAAAAACGAAGGGGAAAGTGGCGAATAAGAGGCAGAACGCGGAAAAGAGAAAAGAGAGCGGATGTGCACTGATGGTGCAATTCAAGTCCCCTAGTAGTAAATTTGTTGCATTAGTGTGTGGTCCTTTTTAAGGATTGTGTCTCCCTTAAGGTTGCCGCCCGAGGGAACCTCCTGTGAACCGAAACTCGACGCCGGTCTCTCCGGACCGCACCAGGAGAGGGGTTGTCTCTCATCTTCAAGTGCCGTGTTCCCGGGTGCCCGACTCGTGGTAGCTGTGGTTCTTGAGAGCGAAGCCTCGTAAAACACGGAAGCAGGCAAAAGAGCTCCCTTGTTTCACAGGCATATTTGGTCTCACGAGCATTTATGGGCCAGGGATCTCAGTCCTTATCAATACGCTTGTTTCACAGGTGGTTTTTCACAGTAGGACTGTTTAACACAGACACTTCAAGATCAAAACGCGTGTTCAGAGTACACAAGTTGATGACACTTCAACTTGCTGAACCACTAAACCCAGATTCACCTGTGTTTCGTTGCGGGCTGCAGCACATTTTACCTCCTTTCATCTTTCGCCACTGGCAGCCTCCTCAAGTATTTCTAACAAAGCGGGCCAAGTTGCCGCGACAAAGCCGGCTGGACGGCGAGCGGGGCGGGGGTCCGAGTCAGACGGCCGTCTGACTTTTCTGACTCGGAAAGAAATACGAAAACCACCGTCGGTCTGAGTCAGACCGACTGCGAAGTGAAACGCTGCTCGAAATCTGCTCTCTCTGTACGCGCAGCAACAATCTGTGACGATAGACTGCACTGTGTGTATGTGTCGTCTGCCGAAGCAGCCGGAGACAGCAGGCGCAGGGGGCAGGTCTTGCGTTACGGTTCTCTTCTTCATGGAAACCCGCCCCCGGCATCCCGACTGTCCCAATCACGGTCGCGAAAGGTTTGTGCCTATAGCGCCGAGGTGGTTGACCAGGCCCCACGAAGCCTTATACACAACACGGCTACGAGGATGCAGCCGTGCTTAGGTGTGCACTCGGCCATCACAGGCCACCAGCTGCTAAGCAGCACTTCGGTCCGCGTCGCGTCAAGTACATGATGCAGACGACTGGGGGATCGGCGGCCGCAACTCGATTAAGGTGCGGTCAACAGTGTCGCCTCGTGAAGGCCCCCCCACGAACGTTGCTTATACAAAAAAAAAAAGAATTTCATGAGCCTTTGTTTGCATAAGAATTGTTGCACGGGCAAGGTTCTGGTGGACACAACCCCTCTCCCATGTGTCGGTTGTAAGCGAATGCGATGGCTGGCTTACTAGTCTTCAACCGTGACCCCCCTTTACCAAAAACCTGCGTTCTGCATCAACATCAAGAAACGCGGCCGCTGCGGTTTCCGCCAAAGTAAGCCGATCACGTTCTTGAAGTGGATTGGCAAACGTGAAGTCCTCATGCTGTCACCCACTCCCACAGGAAATGAAAAAAAAAAGAAAAAGTCGACGTGGCTGCTTTGACTCCGAATGGAAGGGAGGAAATAGAGGTAGAGGGGGCAAGTACAATACAAACACAATCTGATGTGTTCTTCGCTTACACCACCGTGTGTTGTTTTCTCACTCAGGACTTTGATCTGTTGTGTTTGTGTGATTTGTCGTGTACACGCATGACCTCACGTCCGTTCAACACGTGGTTCGGTAGTTACAGCACTTGGGATCCCTTCAGTTCTTTGTTTGGCAGCATCGTCGAGCATTTCCCAAGCTGGCGGCTTATGTAAAACAACAAGGACCCAGGCGTGCGCCCTTGGAAAAAGTGCACGTGAGCCTCATGTGAGCAGTCCCGGATAGCTCGAAATGAGCAGTTGCTTGACACAACGGAGGTTGAAAGTCTCCCCAGTAACTAATGTTCGGCAAGATGGACCTCTTCTCACTCGCGAAGACAGGTGCGCTTCAAATAGTGTACCTCTTCTGATGCACAAACGCGTACCCCATGCAGCACACGACAGTTGAAGTCCGCACAGCTGAGCAGCCGTTGGACCCATTTCGCTCGATTTTCCTCGATTGCATTGACGCGCAACCGACGAAGCCGGACGAGCAGTCGAAGGGGAAGCACGACACGGCACGTGCAAAGAGGTAACCGCTTTATTAACAGCCTTGTAGAACGTAATCGAGTTTAGCTTGAGGCACATGAAACATACGCAGCACGGTATCCTACCCAAGTAGGTGCTGGTGCCGACAGCTCACTAGGAGGTGTGGTGTTGCAGACGTAGGCGGGCGTTTCTGTAACGACACAGCCCGAGCCCCTTACATGTGTGAACCCTGATACCCTGGCTGAACGGGAGCTGGAGTGACGAACTTGGTGGAAGCACTGCAGCACGTGTGGCCTGGGTCGACGCCTTCTCTAGCCAGCTGGGCATGCTCTTGGCAAGCGGCGCAGCCCTCGCAACAGACAGCCAGGAGCACATCCTCTACGCAGTCGCCATAGATGTTGTACTGCTCTCTGGTGCGTGAGCGCATGTCCCACGAGCAAAAGCCACGGAGAATGGATCCTGCCCAGCCGAATCCGAAAGTAAGGAAGTACAAACAGCAGATCGGCCAGTTGAGGGTGTCGCGCTTCCTCAGCTTCGCAGCAGAGTAAATACGGCCCCGCGCGCATGGATAGCAGAAGCAGACGTCGCAGCACATGCCGGTGTCTTCGCAGCAGGCAAAAACGCCCCGGTACCAGTCTTTCTGCGCGTATGGCTCTGCTACATGATGCGTCTTCGGTGCAGTGTAGCCACCTTGCTGCGCACCTTGCGGGGGGTAGGCCTGTGGCGCACTCTGTGCACCTTGCGGGGGGTAGGCCTGCGGCGCACTCTGTGCACCTTGCGGGGGGTAGGCCTGCGGTGCGCCGTAGCCTTGTTGCGGGTAGGCTTGCGGTGCAGTGTAACCACCCTGTGCGCCTTGTTGAGTGTAGCCAGCTTGCTGGGGGTAGCCTTGCGGTGCACTGTTGCCACCTTGTGGAGGGTAAGCTTGCGGTGCAGTGTAGCCACCCTGTGCGGCGTCAGGGTGTGCAGGCGCCGACGGCTCTCCGTATTGCGACATAACCTTAGCTTTCTTTTTCAAACTTGGCCTGCTTTTTGAAGTTCGTTTACCCGGCAGTTGCTGTCTATCGATCCCGCTGGCTACCCCGATATTACCTCCCCTTTATTCAGAGTCAAAGCAGCTACGCCGAGTATTTCTTTTTTGTATAAGCACCTGCTTTGTAGGAAATACTTGAGGAGGCTGCCCGCTGCAAAAGATCAAAGGAGGTAAATGTGCTGAAGCCCACACGAAACACAGGTGAATCTGGGTTCGGATGTACCTTGTTGAAGAGGAGGTCCCGGGAGCCGAACCGCAAGCATTTGCGGATGACACGGAGGTCGCAACGGGGACGAAGCCGGATATGACGCGGGCAGTGGCTTTGAAGGGCAAATGGTGAGGGCTAAGCGTCCACCGGACGAGGAGAAGGGCGGCAGGAAAAGAAAGCGGAAGAGCGTAGCCGAGGCCAACCCTCGGATAGCCGGCCAGGAGGTTGAAGAAGGTGGCGTGGTTAAAGTGCCGACGGAGAGACCGCCCAGAAGGTCTTGTCGATCAGGTTGGACGAGGCGTCAAAGATCGCAAAAAGGGCGGGCAAGTGCCCCTACCGCAGGAGAAGAAGGAG
Organism: Diplonema papillatum; assembly: GCA_030068145.1. Classification (NCBI taxonomy): domain Eukaryota; phylum Euglenozoa; class Diplonemea; order Diplonemida; family Diplonemidae; genus Diplonema; species Diplonema papillatum. The sequence goes on along the minus strand of JAPJBO010001196.1, from coordinate 36,194 downwards.
ACGGTTTACGCTTCGGTCGCGATCCCGAAGGCGATTTACGGGGTAGAGGTACAGGGGCCGGAGAAGAAGCGGCTTGCACAGTTGACAGCTGCGATTGAAAGGGGACTTGCAGGTAGGGATAGGCGGGGACGTTGCGCCGCGATTAGCCTCTCGCTCGTGAGGAAGGGTCACTTGGTGGATCCACCGGTGGCCGTGCACTACCGACGGGTCATGACATGGATGGCGCTGATGAAGGATTCGGAAAGGTGCAGGGCGCACATGCAAGCGGCGGCCCGCGTCTTTCCTTGCCGGAGCACCTCGGGGCCGGTACACTTGCTTGACGGGATGTTAGAGGCGATGTGAAGTGGCAAAGGACGGGACCGTGATCTATCCGAATTCCCAACGACCACACAGACGAAACGGAGACCGGCGACGGGCGAGGGAAGGAAGTCGACACTAGACGACCTCAAGGAGCTGGGGCACCTGGCGCGCGAAGCCCTGAGGTTGGCTAACGTTGGAAAATTGCTCACCCTCCCTTTCCCGCAAAGTGCTTCACCGGGCTGTTTCTCCAACCGTGGTGAGACCTTTTCTTCCATCTCGCAAGTTACCGTGCATTCGGTTGATTCATGAATGACTATTGAACGAGTTTTCCCTTCATTTTGTGCGTGCTACGAGCAACGATCCCACAGCAAATTCCTCCAGTTGGGGGGGGGGGGGGGGGGGGGGGGGGTATATGGGGTGTGATCCTAGTGTAAATCTTGTCTATTTTATTATTTTTACCATTTTTCATAGTTTTTGGCCCCTTGCGGGAGTTGTTCAGCCTCAAAATCGGTACAGATGAGGTTATCGAGGGCGTGTGAGCCAGAAGCTGATCAGAAAGTCACCCAGAAGTGCGAAAGAGACGGAAAGCATGGTGAAAAATGGAGATTTCGCCCACCTCGACAAGACGTCCCAAATCAGCCGATTTCCAGAATTTCTACAAAGAGAGTCCCAAATCGGGAGGAAAAATCAGTGTAGAGAAATTTTTGGAGGTTTTCTGGGTACATCCTGAGTCATTCCTGTCACAGTCTGACCCTTCTGCCGTCTTTTCCGGCTGTTTTTTGGTGTTTGGATGCCCCTGGACCAAACCCGGACCAACCCGGACCATACCCGGACCAACCCGGACCAACCCGGACCAACCCGGACCAACCTGAACTAGACCCGAACTAGACCAGGTTCTGGGTCAAATGCTGGTGAAACCCCCAGGGAGCACTCCACTGAGCCCAAATTGCCGAATTTACGCCACCCAGGAACTCGTACAAAGCCACAAGAAACCCACAATGGACGCTGTGACAACTAAGGCGAATCGGTTCTTGGAGAAGATTGAGAACAGGGCCAAGTCTAGAATTGCTACAAGCGGGTCCAAATCTGGAGGGAAAATAGTGTCGAGAAACTTTTGGAGCATTCCTAGGCACAAATGACCACCTCCCGAGTCATTCCGGTCACAGTCTGACCCTTCTGCCGTCTTTTGTGGCTATTATTGTTTGGATGACCCTGGATCAAACCCGGACCAACCCGGACCATACCCGGACCAACTCGGACCAACCCCGGACAAGACCCGAACTAGACCCGGTTCTGGGTCAAATGCTGCTGAAAACCCCACGGAGCACTCTATGAAGCCTAAGTTGCCGAATTTACACTAACCAGGAACTCGTAAAAAGCCACAAGAAACCCATAATGGACACTGCGACAACACAGAGGCGAACCGGTGCTTGGAGAACCTTGGGACTAGAGCACTGTGTGTTAATCAACAACAGCGAGCACTGGACGAGAGGTGGGTGGATTCTGGGCCAGGAAGGTGGACACCAAGGAAAATTCTGAACCAGGGAAGGTGGATTCTGGACCAGGGAGGGTGCATTCCGTACCAGGGAGGGTGGATTCTGGTCCAGGGAGGGTGGATCCTGGACCAGGGAGGGTAGATTCTGGACCAGGGAGGGTGAATTCTGAACCAGGGAGGGTGGATTCTGGCCCACAGAGGGTGGATTCTGGACCCGGAAGACGGGGATCTGAACCGCAGAGGTTGCAATAAGGGCCAGGTGTATTATGGACCACAAAGGCGAATTCTGGATCATGCATGGCAGATTCTGGTTGACGAAAGGATATTTAGCTCTTTGCCAACACAGACAGATCCCTCATTTTCGCACTTATTTTTCATCATTTCCGCCCTTTTGGGCGAGATTCTGATCGATTCCGGGGTCGCCGACCCTCAAAAGGCTCACGAACACAGACGTATTGGGCCCAAACTACCCAGAGGTGCCTCAGAAGCATGCAAAAATGGAAAAAATAATAAAATAGACAAGATTTACACGGGGAGTCGCACCCCCTAGGGCAGTGCTGGCTGCAAACGTGCAAACGTTTGCGCAAACGTTTGCGTTTGCGTTTGCAGATCTGGCAGATGCCGTTTGCAAACGTTTGCAAACGGCAACGGTGCAGTGCAAGGCTAGCAATGGATAGACACATGCGAGCGCTATAGACGTGGGCAAGTGACATTTATGCTGTCGTGAGTGGCAGCAGTGACAGTGGGATGTCGACAAACCGCAAAGGGAAAGGCTTTGTTTCTGTGGGACCCATAGTCGGACTTCTGCTGTGGAGGATTTATTACCGGCGTCCCCTCCACGAAGCCGCCGCCGCTCTCAGCCCGCAGTGGAAAACGGAGATCTACACCAACGCGACAGAGGAATTGTGAAGGTCCTCGCTTCTTTCCGGACTACACGACCAGCTCTGTGCATTGGCTGAGCACTCCGACTGCCTCACCGTACGAGAGGGACTAGGTTTGAAAGCAGCAAACAAGTGGCTCGGGGAGATCTGGTGGCACGCATTTGTGCAGGCGGTAGCCAAGAAAAATATTATTGGCCAGCCCAGGGTGGTCGGTGTATGACGCAGTGAAGGACAACAAGCGAAGCAGCATGGGGATAAAAATAGCAAATTCCCTCGTGCGGCTGAACTACAACAACAGGAACACCGCCAAGACTCTCCCGCCGTATAAACCCTGTAAAACGGTAATGACGTTTGCAAACGTTTGCAACGTTTGCACTGCAAACGTTTGCCGTTTGCAGAATCGGTGCAAACGCGTTTGCAGCCGTTTGCAGCCAGCACTGCCCTAGGGGGGGGGGGGGGGTTTGCAAGTATGTGCTCAACACCGCACTGGTCCCGTCTGCGCCGTGTTTCGGTCCTTTAAGCCACGGACACATAAGGCGGACCATCATCAGCGTGGAACCTGAGTGTCTGCAGACAGGACTGCGGTGTGAGTCTGGTTTGTCAGGCGGCTGTTCGTAGCTCGTCACAGCCAGGACCACCCGTGCTACTAGAGCACAGGCGAATCCGTCACCGGGAGAAGGCCCCTACAACCGTGTCTGAGCAATCAGTTAAAAAACTCAGGGCACTCGCCCTGATTGTGACTGCGACTCGCTAGGCAGCACTGACTTGTCTTCTTTTTACGGTGGCAATCTGCGAAGTAAACTCCGCAGAGCACAGTGGACATGGGGTTGCCGTGTGCAGCACCAATGGTTGAAGTACCAAAAGGAAAAAGAGTGCGAGGAAGTAATCCTGCGTGCTGAGGGCAGCAAGTCGCGTTACGCGAAGTACCCTACTGGAATGGGGGGATTGCAAGAACGTGCTTGGAATGGGTATGTGCTCAACACCGCACTGGTCCCGTCTGCGCCGTGTTTCGGTCCTTTAAGCCACGGACACATAAGGCGGACCATCATCAGCGTGGAACCTGAGTGTCTGCAGACAGGACTGCGGTGTGAGTCTGGTTTGTTGGGGGGGGGGGGGGGGGGGGGGGGGTAGGGTTGGCAGTATTATTGGTTTGGCCGTTTATAATACGAATAATACAAATAATACAATAATACAATAATACACAATAATACACCAGTACAATAATACACGGCGGACATGGGGCGGTAAGAACACACCTTCTGTCAGATCGCTTCTTCCTCATCTCCCTCTTCGTCCTCACTCTCCGCAACTACAAGACCCTCATCCACCTCGTCTTCACAGCCCTCGACCTCACCACCCTCATCGACATCGACATTGATGGTGTTTCTCCGTCGGTTGGTTTTTGCGTCTCCGTGGGTTGTCGACGTGGACGGGTGCCAGCCACTGCGACAAGGTGGACAGCTTGTACAGGCGTTCAGGAGCAAGGTGACCCGAGCGGCTTGTGTGAGCCCCATCACACTGAAGCTCCGCTCTGTGGCACAAGTGTGGGGCACGACGCGGCACAGCTTCACCCCCACCAGGCTCGACAGCGATCCCCCCTCAGACTTCAAGAGTCCACCCACCATGGCCCACCAAGCTTCGGGCTGCAGCGTCAGGGCTTGCATCCGGTTTTGTATTATTTGTATTATAAAACAGCAGATTTTATAATACAAATAATACAAAAATACAATAATACAATAATACAAATAATACACACGGTGAACTCCAGCCTCTGAGATGGAGTTAAATCGGGAGGTCCGAAAAGGGCATGTGCCACACCCGCAAAGGGCATGTGCCACACCCGCAAAGGGCATGTGCCACACCCGCAAGGGCATGTGCCACACCCGCAAAGGGCATGTGCCACACCGGTGTGAAAGTTGGATTTTCGTGTGTAAATACCTGTGTTCTCATCAGTATTCTGGACTGACTTTGCCTTTTCCCCCAATTTCTCAGATACCTGTTCGTTGATACCTCAAGAAAACATCATCCAGCGACTCACACACTCTTAAACACAACGATGCCACTGTCCTCAAGTATGCCACGAACACCTGAAGACAACAAGCGGAGGCGCACGATCGAGGGCAGCGACAATGGCAGCGACTGCGAAGCCAACAACACGGCGACCTCCGACGTTGTCTCCAACTTTATTGAGGCATACCTCGTAAAGAAGGTCGGAGCAGCGATAAGGTTGAGCAGCCTGCGTCAGCTCGTTTCCGAGGTGACAGGAGTAAGACTCCACAAAAAGTCGCCGTTGTTGATGCAGGTCATCACCGACTTCATAAAGCCGCCGAAATTCACAGCGGGGGAGGTTACAGCAATGACGAAGGCGAGAACCCTTCCGGATCAATACCGCATTGAAAGCAAAGTGCGCAACGTCCAAGATGTGAAGGTTGTTGGTGTCACGCTCAGAAGCAAGCCGATCACGGCGTGGAGACAGCAGACACATGCTAAGCACGCGCTGTACAACAAAGTGGTTCAAGCCACTAAGCCCACGTTCCGCGGAGCGGATCTCCTGGCCGTTCTGTCGTCCATTACGCAGGCCCAGAACACGGATGCGGACGAGCCGTCGAAGCCCATACGCATCGCCTTCCCAATTACGACGCCGGGTGCAAAAGAGCAAGGGTTCCATGTGACCCTCGTCGAAGGCCTGTTTACACAGGTTAATTACAAGGTGGTGGGCACAACAGTCACTCTCGAGTGCGTACGTGTTGTCCCCGCGGGCAGCAGTGTGCCATCGGGTCTGTACCCAACCACCTACGTCCTCGACGAGCCCGCTGACGACCAGAAGCCAGTGCTCTGCAGACAGCTCCACCTTGGCTTGTGGCAAGTGAAGGTCCCCATTGCGCAGGGTGCAGCACTTGCTGGCGAGGGAGTGGCGGCCGTGGACCTGGACGAGCAGTACCGCCAGATCATGGGGCTGGGTCTGACGGGCGACAATGATCCCCAGGAGGAAGAACAGCAGGCACTGCTGATTGAAGAGGACATTGAGGACATGTAGGGTCCTGTGTCCTCAGCATCCTCCAGGCCGCAGTTCGTATTGAGAACTCTTCTGTTCGCCAGTTCTGCGTCCCACCGCCTCATCGTACCAGTCACCCGTAAACTTCCGCTCGTGAGGGCCTCCTGCGGCGGTGTTCCCGCACGGGCGGCAGCATCACTTTGACCTTTCTTTTTCTGTTTTCTTCTGCGAGCTTCCCTTCACTGCCGCGCTGATCAGGTCATCATGTCCGTGGAGGTCCGCAGATAACGGCGGCAGCATCACTCTGGCCTCTATTTTTCCGTTTTCTGCTGCGAGCTTCCTTTTAGTCTGGCGCTGATCAAGTGCTTCCGCAATATTCATCTGGTCACACCATGTCCGTGGATAAGGGGCCCAGAGACGATTTCGAAGGACTCATTCATCACAGGAAGACAAATAATTAAACCATGCAATCCGCAAACGCTGCTGTGTTAGAAGTGGGCAAAACTCTCATCGAAGAGCGTTATGCAGGTGCGTTCAAGGTCTTGGAAGAGGAGGGGTGGCGTGAATCCGCAAGATTGTCTTCCGTACCGCTTGTTGGCGTACTGTATACCGACGGGTACACAGCAAGAAACTCGCTGAGATCGCGCAACGCGCGCACACGTCTGTCGATGTCCCTGGTATACCCAGAAACCGGCGGTTGTGTCCCGTCCGTAACTGTCGTCGACCGGAAGAAAGCGCAATTTAAGCATTTCGAGAACCGGTTTCTCAACCATGCAATTTTGCGCCTTCACAATGCAAAGATCGTTCGCGGCCACGGTGTGACTCGGGTTCGGATCGAAAAGATCACCGGAGATCACTTTGACCGATGGCAGAGGCTTGACGGGTGTGGTGGAAGAGGCCACCGCTGCGCAGTATGCACCGTTCCAACAAGCGAATGGAGCATGTACATACATCGCTTTCCTCACCTCAGCCTTGCCCAAATGGCTGCAGCTGGCTACACATCGCTGCTGAGCGCAGTGGCACCATCAGCACACTACGTTTCTCCAGCCCTGCACGACATAAAGGGTATGGGGTTGGCGTTGTTCAAGGAGCTGGATGCTGAGAGTACGTCGGCACTTCGAGACCTGTGCAGCACTTTGAACATCGATGTCAGCCAGAATGCTACCGGAGCGCACGTGAGGAAGGTAGTCTCCATGATGGCGCAACGAGAGCTATCACCAACATTTCGCTGGCTATTCATCAGCCTAAGCGACCTTGCCGAATTCCGGTATTCGGACGTACCCTGGCGTTACTGGGGTCAAAAAGAAACTGCCGCCCGCATCCCCTTTTTGCGTGCCCGTTTATCTGCGCACATCTTCCTCCACCTCATGGAAAGCGTGCGAAAGGGCTCAACAACGAATGCGTATTGCCACAGCCTCAGCCATTGGTGGGATCGCATGGATGCCCTTCCATTGCAGTGTTCGGATGAAGCTGAGGAGGCAGAAAACGGAGAGCGGAAAGCTGACGTGCCCATGATCAGCAGCCCAAAAACCTGCGAGGTAGATCTGGCATGCGCGGAGGAAAAACGGAGAGCCCGCCGACTTCCGTGGAAGGTTGCGGATCTGTCCCAGACAGGCTTTCGCGGAAAACAAACAGTTTTGATTTGCGATTGCCTGCACCGCAATGCGCGTAGCAATCTAGCCCTTATCGTTCTTTGTGAGCAGCTTGCCGCAATGAAAACCAACTTCGTCTTTCGTGGGGGGCCCTATACGGCGTTCCGGTTTGCGGGTGGAACTGGAACGATTCGTGTGTGCAACTGCGAGGCGCCGACAGCCCCCCCACAACTGCCGCTGTTTGTGCCAGACAAGAACCTCACCAAGAACCTCGTGCAGAGAGCTCAGAAGGAATTGGAGGAAGCGGGTGATAGCGATGCAGCAGAGGAGTGTGAGGAGAAAGCAGACGACGAAGAAGACGAAGACGAAGAAGAAGACGAAGAGGAAGAGGAAGAGGAAGAAGAAACGGAAACATATTTGCCGTGCGACTTTTGTGGCAAAAAAGCTGTGGAATCCTCGATGGCTGCCCATATCGACGCAGCACATCGCGACCGCATTCAATGCCACTGCATGGCTGAATGCCCTGCATGTCGTGTAAAAGTAAAGGCAGCTGGAATGAGTCAGCATGTCCAAAAAAAGCATCCTGCTCTCTTCGATGAGCCTCTTCGATGCAAGCTGTGCTGGAGAAAGCTTGGATCAAAGGGTGCGTGGACACGGCACATCCGCCAGCACATGACATAACTTGCTCTGATCGAAGACTTGATCTGTCCTTCCTTCCTTTGTAAGTTCCCACAAAGTTATGCTATGTTTGTTTTATCGCCGGTTGTTCTCGAGTTCTTTTTCTCCTTGTTGTTGTCCACCTGCTGACGCAAAATCCAGACCGCCGCCACAAGAAATCCCCTACAGTCTGCAGTTTGGGGGTCCACACAACGGTGGATAACGGTGGAACCCCACGATCTGTCAAGTTCCGATTCACTGCTGTTGCACTACATAGAGTCTAACAATCAAGAAAAGGTAGACACAGCAAAAAACCCCAATACAAAACCATGGCCCCAGTAACAAGCGAAACTGGCCCAACCCCATTAGAGAAGGGCACTGGGAGTCGTATTCTGAGGTAATTCAATCAACAAACATAATCCAGAGGGGGTTGAGGTTCAAAAGGAACATGTTGCATTCCAAAAGAAACAAGGCCGGTCCAGAATACCGATGAGAACCAAGGTATTTCCACCGAAATCCCCTGTTTCCACACCCGCTTTGCGGGTGTCGCATGCCCTTTGCGGGTGTGGCACGTGCCCTTTGCGGGTGTGACCACACCCTCTCCTAGGACCTCCCGATCCACTCCAGCTCAGAGGCTGGAGTTCACCGTGCATAATACAACCAACCCAAGGGGGGGGGGGGGGGGGGGGTTGCAAGAACGTGCTTGGAATGGGTATGTGCTCAACACCGCACTGGTCCCGTCCGCGCCGTGTTTCGGTCCTTTAAGGCACGGACACATAAGGCGGACCATTATCAGCGTGGAACCTGAGTGTCTGCAGACAGGACTGCGGTGTGAGTCTGGTTTGTCAGGCGGCTGTTCGTAGCTCGTCACAGCCAGGACCACCCGTGTTCTAGAGCACAGGCGAATCCGTCACGGGGAGAAGGCCCCTACAACCGTGTCTGAGCAATCAGTTAAAAAACTCAGGGCACTCGCCCTGTTTGTGACTGCGACTCGCTAGGCAGCACTGACTTGTCTTCTTTTTACGGTGGCAATCTGCGAAGTAAACTCCGCAGAGCACAGTGGACATGGGGTTGCCGTGTGCAGCACCAATGGTTGAAGTACCAAAAGGAAAAGAGTGCGAGGAAGTAATCCTGCGTGCTGAGGGCAGCAAGTCGCGTTACGCGAAGTACTTACTGGAATGGGGGGATTGCAAGAACGTGCTTGGAATGGGTATGTGCTCAACACCGCACTGGTCCCGTCCGCGCCGTGTTTCGGTCCTTTAAGCCACGGACACATAAGGCGGACCATCATCAGCGTGGAACCTGAGTGTCTGCAGACAGGACTGCGGTGTGAGTCTGGTTTGTCAGGCGGCTGTTCGTAGCTCTCCCTAGGGGGGAAAATCTTAGTTTCGTGTTCAGGCGCTACTTGCCTCTCATGTGTTTGATGCTAGCATCAAGTCTTCTTCGCGGAATGCAGAGTCTTATTTGGGGGGGGGGGGGGGGGGGGGAGGGGTCTTGGGAGAGACTGAAGCTCAGCTCTAAGCTCCAAACACTCTTCGAGGACATCGTGCGAGTCAAGTCCGCGCGTATGCTTTCAATGGAAACGCAAGCAGCAGACTGGAACTTCGAGAGCTTTACCAGACCCGGTCTGCACCCTTGGAAAAAGGTGGCGCCGGGCCCGAGTGAGCCCCCGCCCTGGAAAGGCTCGAAGCGAACTTAGAACGGAGCTAAGGCTAGAACCAATTGGCTGAGAGGGGGGGGGTTAAGAACGTGCTTGGAATGGGTATGTGCTCAACACCGCACTGGTCCCGTCTGCGCCGTGTTTCAGTCCTTTAAGCCACGGACACATAAGGCGGACCATCATCAGCGCGGAACCTGAGTGTCTGCAGACAGGACTGCGGTGTGAGTCTGGTTTGTCAGGCGGCTGATCGTAGCTCGTCACAGCCAGGGCCACCAGAGTGGCTGAGGGGGGGAAAGGAAAAAGGTGGGCGTCTCCACGCTGCCACAACAACAAAAGTGGTGTGGTGCACTCATCATAAGCGGTACTCATATTCTGCTGACGACGTCCGTCTACGCCATGATAGGCATCAGCAATGCACAGCAACCACGAGGTGGTGCTACATGCTGTGTACTCACGTATGTGTGGTGCACGTATGCATGCATGCGAGTATGCACTACACCCCTACCTGTGCACATGGACTACATGCTGTGGTGGTGTGTGCATACATGCACATACACGCTGCTGCTACGTACACCACTGTGCGGCTTGTGGGTTTTGCGCCCTAAGCCTCGCACACGTGTTAGACTCCTTGGTCCGTATTTCAAGGCGGGTGGTAGAAGATCGCTGTGGGTCTGACATGAGTCTGCGAGCGTCTAACCACGTCAGGCCAATGGGATCAAGGACGTGCGCCGACACTTGCCCTTCGGCGGTGGTAGTCATCCGCAATGCACAGGAGCACCCAAGGCCCGCATCGCTTCGTCTTCTCGTCTGGGAACGCTGAGTGCCAGCAAAGTAGTCATCCGCAATGCACGGGAGCACCCAAGGCCCGCACCGCTTCGTACACGTCTCGCGACTCTCTATCGGAGACCTCCGAGAGCTTCATCTGCTTCTCCGTCGCTGTCAAGACGCGGTCGATTGCGTCGCGGGACCACTCTCTGCGGACGGCCGCCTTTTTGTCTGGCAGGTCGAAGCCTGTGATGTGCAAGATCGCGGACGGCTCCGCCTTCTGAAACCGCTTGCCCCCTCGTTTCGAAGAGGGGTGCTTCTCTTCGGACCACACCTGGTACAGCGACGTCTTCGCCGTGCTACGCTGTTTTGCCGGCCGCTGAGTTCAAGACGGGTAGTAGAATCGCTGTGTGTCTGACATGAGCCTGCGAGCGTTTAACCACGTCAGGCCAATAGGAGCAAGGACGTTGTCCGAAGGCGCTGACACTTACCCTTCACTGACGATGCCGCGGGCGGTGTTAGCAAGCAAGTAGCCATCCGCACGGGAGCACCCAGGGCCCAACCGCACCGCTTCGTCTTCGTCTGGGAACGCTGAGTGAAAGTAGTCATTCGCAATGCACGGGGGCACCCAAGGCTCGCACCGCTTCGTACACGTCTCGCGACTCTCTATCGGAGACCTCCGAGAGCTTCATCTGCTTCTCCGTCGCTGTCAAGACGCGGTCGATCGCATCACGGGACCACTCTCTGCGGACGGCCGCCTTCTTGTCCGGCAGGTCGAAGCCTGTGATGCGCAAGATCGCGGACGGCTCCGCCTTCTGAAGCCGCTTGCCCTCTCGTTTCGAAGAGGGGTGCTTCTCTTCGGACCACACCTGGTACAGCGACGTCTTCGCCGTGCTACGCTGTTTTGCCGGCCGCTGAGTTCAAGACGGGTAGTAGAATCGCTGTGTGTCTGACATGAGCCTGCGAGCGTTTAACCACGTCAGGCCAATAGGAGCAAGGACGTTGTCCGAAGGCGCTGACACTTACCCTTCACTGACGATGCCGCGGGCGGTGTTAGCAAGCAAGTAGCCATCCGCACGGGAGCACCCAGGGCCCAACCGCACCGCTTCGTCTTCGTCTGGGAACGCTGAGTGAAAGTAGTCATTCGCAATGCACGGGGGCACCCAAGGCTCGCACCGCTTCGTACACGTCTCGCGACTCTCTATCGGAGACCTCCGAGAGCTTCATCTGCTTCTCCGTCGCTGTCAAGACGCGGTCGATCGCATCACGGGACCACTCTCTGCGGACGGCCGCCTTCTTGTCCGGCAGGTCGAAGCCTGTGATGCGCAAGATCGCGGACGGCTCCGCCTTCTGAAGCCGCTTGCCCTCTCGTTTCGAAGAGGGGTGCTTCTCTTCGGACCACACCTGGTACAGCGACGTCTTCGCCGTGCTACCCCGCTTGGCCGGGCGCTGAGTGCGCGGGTAGCGGAGGCTCGATGCCTGGTAAGGTTTGTTGGTTTCCACGGGGGTTCAGAACAGTGACACCCGCTTTTTTCAACTCCAGCTTCTGAGGCTGGACTCCGCCGTGTGGCTATTATCCACATACGGACGAACTACGCTATATGGCGTAGTTTATTCAAGTTAATTCGCGGGTATCTGCAAGAGGTCACGGGTGCCCGTCCTGGGTCACTTCTATGCGTATTCATTCAGCGTCGAGGTGCGCATCTGAAAGATCTGCCACGAAATCTTTCAAATGCGCCCCTCGGATTCCATTTTAGAGTTATAGCTCGCTTGAGAATCCGGGATTATAGAGTCTCCGGGTGACCTTCGTCGAATGGGTTCTTTTAAAGCCAATACGTACTGGGTGGGTTTGGGGGGGCATGCACGGCTTCTTTCGTACACTTTACTTGCTTGCTTTGGCAACAGGTTCGAAACAACTTTTGACCTACGAAACCCCCTTTTGAGTATGACCCAAGGTTTGCCTTGAAAAGTCCATTTTCCCAAAATAAACACCTACCCTCCGTATGGGGTTAAGTAGTAAAGTTTACTTGCACTGGTAAGGTACAAGTGAATCTAGGCATGCCAACCAATGATCATAAAGTCTGGCGGAGGCCTTAGCCTACCAATTGCAGAACGAGTGTTGACCAGTGGTCGACCGCCGTGAAGCAAGTGATAGAGCGACACCACGCAGACACACGAAGACACAAACAGAGTATATACTTGCAAGCTTACAACAACAGAAAACGCGTAGAGAAACGCTTCAAGCTACCATCCAGCAAACGCGCAAACCCACGCGACATAAACACGCGAAAGCGCACGAACCCCCCACACCTAGCATGCTTGCTTGGGCGCCTTCGGCGCGTCAAGTTTGGAATCCTTACGTTTCTGCGCGAACTCCTCATATCCACTCGCCAAAAAAGCGGTCGGAGGGTTTGTATGTGCGATGTCACTTACCATTGTGTTCTGGTTAAACCGCTGTCAACGTTCTTTTTAGCTGTAACAAATACTATCTCCAGAACCAGAAGCAGAAAAAGTTTGTCGTTTTATTTCCCTTCTCTGGGACGGCTGCTACTTTTCAAAGACCGCGGAGGTCAGCGGACCGCGAGCTACCGGAGAGGGTGTGTGCGTTGTGTGGTAACCTGATATGTGTGTGTGTGATGATGTGGGTTTGCGTGGCAGCCTGATGCGTGTGCGCTGGCTGTTACACGAGCTCGATGCTCCGCATGGATACGCTTGGCGCCGTGTGCCGTGGGCACCGCCCGCTGCACACAGGGATGCGTTTGCGACAATAAAGAAGAAGAAAGGGCAAGGGTGGGTGGGCAAGCGAGGGGTGAAAATACGGTGTTTTTCTCGGGAGCCACGGGGTAATAACTGTTGTACAAGTGGTAGTTCTCGTCGGAACAGCATTAATCTTCAAAGATCTTCGATCTTAATTTTTTTTGTTTGTGCGTGCCGGGTGATCGTTTTCCACTTGTATTTACCCTGTGTATATTCAGGTAAGGAATCCTGATCAACCACCAAAACACGCTGCCTACGTCTTTTTAGCCTGCGCAGTACATTGAAGGGCAACCCGCAAGATTGTTGGTACTAAAAACACCGAACCTCTAAACCACAATAACAAAAACTGGCAAACGCAGGCTCCGCCGTTTCAGCCTTCGCGCAAACATACCTTGTTGGCCCCGCCACTGCGCGCCCTGCCCAGCCGATCGCCGACCCGAAGGATGTCTCCGGCGTCCACCGCCGCAGCAATTCCGTCGCGGCTTGTGTCCTGCGAATCGCGGTCCGTGTCCAGCTCCAGCGGCGCCGCTGCCGGGTGCACGTTGGCGGCCGTGCGGGCGCGCATGCGGCGCTTCAAGGCCCAGGCTGGGATTGCAGGGTCGCTGTCTCCCGTGCGCCGTGTGCAGGTGGAGAGGGACGATGGGGCTTGGAGGCGCATGCGGTTGTACGCCTTTTTGAGGTAGTGCCGCAGGTCGACGTTGGCTTGCGAGTTGAACTCGGCGTGCGTGTGGGACACACCCGTTTTGGCCACCGGATTGGTCGCCCACGGGACCGCAGGGTGCGCAGGCGGCTTCCGGTTGACGGTGCAGTAGGCGCTGCTCGGATGCCAAGGGTACGACCCCAGCGGCGTCAGGTGCGTCTTCAGCAGCGCGGTGGGCAGCGCGAGCCCGGGCGGGCCGCCGCCGCCGCTGCGGGGCGAAGAACCCTCCTCGCCCTCGGGCCCGGCCGCGAAGAAGTCGGTGAGGCCGAAGTTCACGACAGCGCCCGCAGACGCGGTGACGGCGTTGCCGTGCTTCAAGTTCGCGATGAAATCTCGGACGCTGCTCGTGGCCATTTCTTCATGTGATAGCGGGGGGGAGGGGTGTGGAAAAAGGCGTGCAATGCACCCTGTGACGGTAACAATGCATTGTTGGTAAATTTACTAAAAATCAAAAACTACCCCCCAAAACAAAACTGCACTGCATTCCCGCGAAGAAGACATGATGCTAGCATCCAACATACATGAGAGGCAAGATTCTGCCTGAGCACTAACCTACAGTTTTCCCCCCGCGCCTGGTGGAGAGTTGTGTACGCCTTTTTAGAGTTGAAGTTCGCTTGAAATTCCGGGGTTTTTGAGGTTGTGCCGCAGGTCGACGATGGCCTGCGAGTTGAACTCGGCGTGCGTGTGGGAAACACCCGGTTTGGCCACCGGCCACGGGACCGCAGGGTGCGCAGGCGGCTTCCGGTTGACGGTGCAGTAGCGCTGCTCGGGTGCCAAGGGTACGACCCCAGCGGCGTCAGGTGCGTCTTCAGCAGCGCGGTGGGCAGCGCGAGCCCGGACGGGCCGCCGGCGGGGCGAAGAACTCTCCTCGCCCTCGTGGGGTGGGGTGTGAAAAAGGGCGCGCAATGCACCCTGTAACGGTAGCAATGCATTGTTGGTACTGAATGAAGCTCGGGCTGAAGCCCGTATGCGAGGAATGGGCGAGGTGGTAAAGTTCGGGGCGTTTGTACTAAAAATACTCGGGAGGCTGCCTTGTGCTTACTTCGAAGGAGGCTAGAGGGGGGGGGGGGGGGAACAATACAACTAAAGTGGGTCCTAGCTTGGCTGGCAAGTTCGTGCTTGTTTCTTCAATAGGACCTCGTGGTGGACGCGCCGTGCTCCCACTGGTGGTTTATTGTGTAAACAACAAGTTTTGCTGGGCATGCTTGCTCTGACTTCCTAGGTTGGCAGCGGGCACGTCGCCGGTTGAATTTGGGCCACTCAGCCGGACGAAACCGATACGACAGTGAGGTTGCCTGCGGCTTCCTTTCTGAGGAAATGGAGGGGTTTTGCTTCGTGCTGGTAGAGCAGGGTCTGGGCAGTGTGGTTTCATTCCTTTTCATACTTTGAGTCGAGCGTTTACTTTACCGTTTACGGACACGTGTGGTTGCGCGTTTCGTCTCTAAAACACTCGCCAAGCCCCTGCTAGACTCCGAGAAGTTCCCGACAGCAGTGACTCGTTTCGGCTCCGGAATTCGCTACCAAGCCACGCGCAGTCGGCGTCTTGTTAGCATTCTGCGACTGCATTGGGATGACCTCGTAAGCAAAAAGAAGAGGGGTGGAGATGGAAGTGAACAATACAGTCAAGCGATTGAAGAAAGAAGGCGCGCACAAAAGCGTGCCCAATAGCGAGACGAAGAAAGTGTACAACATCTAATTGGGGGGAGTGGGGGGGATGGGACGATCACGGTGCACCAGCAAAAGTGAAAACTCTGAGTTTCACTTTTGCCTTGTCTCACTAGTCAGTTTACTAGTGAAAAGCGAACTTTCACTCTGAAAAAAGGTTGACCATTTTGAACGCCCTACCACCACCGCTCACTGAGTTGGGACCTGCTATGGGACACAACGTGCAGGAGAAGATGTGGTGGAACGGAAAATAGATTTTGCAGTGCAAAAGAATGTTCGAGGGACTGTCTTGTGCTCATTTTCGAAGGAGGCTAGAAGGGGAAGAAAGCAATACAGCTACAAAGTGGGTATTTTTAGTTGAACGCTTACGCCCGCGACTAAACCCATATTTGCCTGTGTTTCGTGTGGGCTACAGCACATTTTACCACCTTTGATCTTTCGCAACTGCCAGTCTCCTCAAGCATTTCCTACAAAGCAGGTGCTTACAAAAGAAATGCGTAGTTTTGGTGAAAAAGAGGGGGGGTGAGCCAAGGCAAGACGAAGAGAGGGTGCAAGACCCCGCAAGTATGAATTGAGCCCACGGAGAACTGGGACCCTCTGTCTTTTCCAGACGGTTTCTTGTATCAACCCTATTCCGACGGGGCACCCACAGATTAATACTGCATTTTCTATGATGGGGTCGACATGGGCATGCCCACTGATAATTTGTACCGATTTTCCAATCGTCATAGGTGACGACTCTTTGGCCTCCGAGAGCGGCAATGGAAAGATACGGCACAAGTCGGTCCGACTGATCTTTTGGAACTTTCTGGTGCCCCCGGCGCTCATCCATCTAAGCACCAGAGAAGTAAACCCCCGATTAAACCGGAAATATATGTCCAGCTCGTTGGAATAGGGTGAAGCGGTCGGTTGTTTGAAGTCTCCGTTTGACTTGTGAGGCGGAGGGGACTTTCCGTGCTGTTAGAGCAACATTGTTTGTATATTTTTGCGGTGTTGTGTGCACCTCGTTCCCCGTTTCGGGTTTCGTTTCGACTTGGAAATAGTGCGCTATCCTTCGCTTCTTCTCGCGATAAGGGGGGGTCGGTCGCTTTAGGTTACCGTAATTGGAATAATGTTGAACTAAAGCTGGAACGGGTAAATGACAGACCGGGTGGGACACCCGGGGGGTCTCCCAGGTAGTCTCCTGCGTGACTGCACGAGTGGTCCTGCAGCCTACTATGACAGGCATCTAGGGGTCGAGCTGAGTAGTGAGCACCCCAAGGCGCGGGCAAGCACCAGGGTCGCGATGTTCTGCAAAGTACGCAAAGTCGCAAACCCCGAAAAAAAAAAATGCCGACCCGGGTAAAAACCTGGGACGCCCAGCCCCATTTTGGGGGGTGTCCCAGGTTTTACCCGGTTCAACACTAATCCAATTATGGTGTGCCAGGTTCTCCGACTCCCGCAATCGTGGTTTCAACGGTTCCCTGCAGCGTTAGCATGTTTTCAAGAACATGTGCTCGGCACGGTGTCTCATCTGCACAGGGTTTCGGTCTTTTCAGCCACGGGCTCCTTCGGGCCATCCACAGCGCGGAGCATGAGAGTCTGCAGACAGGACAACGATACAAGTATGGTTGCGAGGCGGCGATTTGCCGGTAGCTGGAAAACTAGTTTAACTCGCTTTTGGTGTTAATGGTGAACAATGGTAGGCTAGCTTTGGTGACTTAGTCCAACCCTTGGGAATGCTTTCCGAGTGGTGTACAGCCAAAGGATCCGAGTGCCATTTTTTGTTTGTACGTGCCGGGAGGACTAGCCTGCTAGTGGATGACAAGTGAGTGAATATGCTCGTTAGGCTAATCTTCTCCCAAACACGCCGCCAGCGTCCTCGTTCGTGTGTACAATGCATTGTTACTACGAAAAAACGCTTTCCCAAATACTTCCATCGTCAGATCGCGGTTCGATGTTGCTGCAAAAGGTATAAGAATCATTTGGTTGTGTGCAGAGACTGTCCAAAATCTATGGTAAAAACAAAAGCAGACATGAGAAAAGAGAAGGGGGGGAAACCTCCGCGAGACGGGAGGGCAAAGAAAGAAACCGGCAAAAAGGGTACACAGCAGCTCTAAATGGTACAAATCTGCCCGCGGGTTACGCTAGGGAGCAAGACATCTGAGTCTTCAAAAAGGAGTAAATTAATTTTGTTCTTCGCGTGTACAGGGTATAAACCTCTCTGGGGGGGGTTTTCCTGTATTAGCACTTTTTTCGTTGGCTTCGTTTTCTCTTTCATGTGCAACCGTTGTTCCGGAAATGTTCCCGTCAGTACAGATGTACTAATAAAAAAATAATATACTCGGAGATGCCGCGCACGTTTTGCCGCGGCGCTTAAATCGACGGTTGCGTTAAAAGGAGTCATGCACACAGTTGTGCCTCGCCTCGTCTCGCCCCGTGAACGAAATTCAGTCCCTTGAGTATTTGCGTGCGAGCTGCACTTACGTGCGGTGTCTTGTGGATGTGCGTGGAAGAAACAGGGGATCGCGGATACGCAGTTAACCACTCAAGGACGGAGGGGGGCAGGGTTAATTTGGAAAAAGGGGGGGGGGGGGGGGGGTCGTTGTATAATGGTTTAGCTTGAAGGGTGTTGGAAAGGTTGAAAAAGGTTTTGGGGGTCACCGTCGGTTTGTGTTTTTATTTTTTTCTGTATATTTTTTTTGGGGGTAATTATTTTTTCGGGGGTTCGCGTAACCCTTCTTTTCCGGAAGATAACGTTATCTTTTCTTTTCTCTCTGGCGCTCTTTTTCTCTCTATCTCTCTCTTTGGCTAGCAAAGCGACTATTGCGACCGACACCACGACCACACCCGTAATGAATGTGATCAAGGGCCCCCCACGTGGGGGGGGGGGGCTCCATGACACATCCCAGGTATCCGTTGAGAGCTCGGAGCAGGACTTCTGCCCGATGAACGATGCATTTCAAAGATTTGCGTAAGATCTTTCCGATAAAGCAATCGGCGACCACTTTCGACCAGTTTCGGCTTCGGCGTGCTGGCTCGTTGTTCATAGGGAGTGGCGCTGCCTGTCCCTCTTGTTCTGGTCGACTGCCTCGAGAACCTTCTGCAACTGCGCTTCGACGTGCGATCGGTCGAACTGGCCGCCTTTGATCTGGCTGCTCAGTGTGTTGATCTGCTGCCGCAGCAGCACCTGCTCGTTGTTGGCGTCGCTGCCGCTGTTGTTGTTGGTGGTGGTGTTGTTGTCCAAGGCTAGCTGCTGCTGCTGCTGCTGTTGCTGCTGCTGCTGCTGGATGGCGTGGGCTGCTTTTTGCCTCTGGCCAGGGGTCAGCTGGCCCCCCCCTCCTCCTCCTCCTCCCCCCGCCGGGCCGCCGGCCCCGGGGCTCTCGCTGGGCCGCTTCGTGGCGATGTCCTTCAGCTGCCGCAAGCTCGCGTTCTGCGCCTCGACCGTCGCCAGCTGCTGCCTGAGCCGCCGGGTGGACTCGGTCTCTTCGCTGTCGTCGCTGTCCTCCGGCGAGGACCGGCCGCCGGCGCTGCGCACGGGCGACACGCGACGGGTACTCCCAGCAGCAGCAGCAGCAGCAGCAGCAGCAGCAGCAGCAGCGGCGGGAGAAGGCTGCCCGGCGATGACGCCACGCCGCCAGGGGCTGACCGTCGGGTCGGTGCTCACCGCGGCCAGCGGCTGCGGCAGCGCGATCGGCCGCCGCGTCTTGACCGGCGGCGACGTCGTTTTCGTCTCGCGGTACGACACCAGCTTCTTCCGCCCGGCGCCAACCGGCAGCGGCTGCTGCTGCTGCTGCTGCTGCTGCAGCAGCTGCTGCTCGCGCTTGAGCTGCGTCCGCGCGCGGACCTGCGCGAGGGCCTGCTCCTCCGGCGTGAGGGCATCCGGCGGATCGAGCGGGACGGCGGCCGCCGGAGCGTGTGGGTGCAGCTGCAGCTGCTGCGCCGGCGCGTCTGCCGGCGGCAGCGGCGGGGGCGCCGCTGGGTACGCGGAGCCGTGGGCCAGGTACGGGTGCGGGTGGAGCCCCTGGTACAGGTCCTGCGGCAGCGGCGGCGGCGGCGGCGGCGGCGGGGCGCCGGCGCGGTACGGGTACTCGGTCTGCAGCTGCTGGAGGTCGTGGTGCAGGCGGCGCACCTGCAGCTTGAGCTGGCTGTTCTCCGCTTCGGCGTCAGGGGTCTCGCCCACAGCGGCGGCGGCGGGCGCCGCCTTCTGCCCTCGCCTCGTCTGCTCCGTCGGCGGAACGTACGCTGGGGTTCCCGATGAGTGGTGCTGCCGCAAGCCTTGGTGCTGCTGCTGCTCCCCTCCCGCGGGCTTCTCGTTGGGGAAGTACATCGGGCGCGGGGGCATGGGGTGGTTGTACTGGGCGAGGGCGTCTTGGCAGTACTGGAGCTCGGCCTGCGCCTGCAGGTAGCTCGATTCGAGGGCGAGGTTTTCGGCTTCGAGCTTGCGGATGACAGCGGTCGACTCTTCGATCTGCTCCTCGAGCGCCCGGTGCCTCTCGGACCATCCGGACTCCCTCTGCTTCCACTGCTCGTTGGAGTCGGCGGGCGGGGCGGCGGATCTCTTCAAGTCGGCGGCCTCGTTTTCGGCCGCCGCCAGCCGCGCCCTCAGCACCCCTATTTCCTCCTCGCTGGCAGCGGCGTTGCCGCTGTTGTTGTTGTTGTTGCTGCTGTTGTTGAGGAGGGCCGCGTAGCCGGCGTTGCGGGCGGCCCGCTCGCGCTTCTCGGCGTCGAGGCGGCCCTGCACGGCCTTCGAGAGCTTCTCCTTCAGCTGCTCGATGAGTCGGTCGCGCAGGGCGACCTCCCGCTTGAGCACGTCGGCGCAGAACTCGTCGTCGCTCGCGTCGTTGCCCGTCCGATCGTCCGAATCCGAGTCCTCCGACGAGTACCCTCGCCTCGGCTTCCGCGCCTTGCGGCGGTCCGCATCGTCGCCACCGCGTCTGTTTTGCAGTTTACTTAATAGCCACATGCAATGTGTGAGGAAACTGAACCGCCCAAGTAGGACCTTCTGATCATCATCATTTGCCAATTTGCCACCTGAAACCGCGTCCAGGATTTGGGCCCAGGGTAGTGCGGTCAACGAAAACTCTAGTTTCCCTTTTCTACTTTCTCTTACTCTCGCGGTGTACGGTTTTTTGACACACGTCTGGACCGAGACTGGTCGGCTAGCCGAACAGTAAAGGGGGGGGGGTCGAATAATAACACCTGTGTTATTATTCGATTTGTCGAATATTATATAAAATTCCAGGTAGCCAAACAGTAGCAGGATCCAATGGTGGTAGTGTTTTTAGACAACCAGACGTGTGTCAAATGACTGTTATTATTCCCCCCCCCCTTTACTGTTCGGCTAGCCGGAACTTTTTTTAGCAATCGACGAATCGAATTATAACACTTGTAGCCTCTCCTTGAGGAGCAAGGCGAATGGCTGGATGAGCAGTCACGACCACTCCCCGAATCGACACCGGGAGAATTTTTCGGGGTGGTGCGCGGCTTCCGCGACTAGTAATATTCCGGCAAAAAAAAAAAAAAGGTAGCACTGCACTTTCTCGTAGGTCATCTTTTTTATGACGTCGCCACCTCGTCAAGATCAAGTACATGTAGAGTTAGCGGGGTTAGGTCTTCTTGTGATTCCGACTGAGTCGACGAGCTTAGCATCGAGCAGGCATGCTCGGTTTTCACTTACTCGTAGGATGACGTCGTCACCTCGTCAAGATCAAGTACATGTAGAGTTAGCGGGGTTAGGTCTTCTTGTGATTCCGACTGAGTCGACGAGCTAAGCATCGAGCAGGCATGCTCGGTTTTCACTTACTCGTAGGATGATGTCGTCACCTCGTCAAGAACAAGTACATGTAGAGTTAGCGGGGTTAGGTCTTCTTGTGATTCCGACTGTGTCGACGAGCTTAGCATCGAGCAGGCATGCTCGGTTTTCACTTACTCGTAGGATGACGTCGTCACCTCGTCAAGATCAAGTACATGTAGAGTTAGCGGGGTTAGGTCTTCTTGTGATTCCGACTGAGTCGACGAGCTTGACATCGAGCAGGCATGCTCGGTTTTCACTTTCGAGGGCATCGGGAGGTCGGTCTCTTCTGTGAGCCCCCGGTGCTTTTCTTCCTTCGGTGCATCCCGGTTGTTAAGCACTGAGTTCTGTAAAGAGCAAGTGCCATGAAGGCAAGCGAGCACTGTTGCACGGGCTAGTGTTGTGCGGGCTTGTTAAGCAGCGCGGCTGCCAAAACTTGCCGTGACACCTATGATCAAAGTAAAGGAGGAAAGGAGAAAATGTTTCTAAAACAGAAAAGGGGCAGCTGACCCTCGTAGCTCGCTGGGTCAGGCGCGCCAGGTAGATGCTGGGCTAGTTTCTGTCTGGACTTGGACTGTGTAGTCCTTCTGAATTCTTTTCACAGGTCCGTTCATGCACACCCACACCGAGCTGGTTGGCGAGCGGGTTGCCAGACCTTGTTGTTGTTACGCCACAATGGCGGCATTGAAGAACTATTTCGTTTTGGAAGCTGCGTTCTTGTGTTCGTGGGATGTTTGCTGGTGGGCTTGCGTGCCGGGTTTGTGTTGTGTACAAATGAAAAGAGAAATACTCGAGGGGGCTGCCTTGTGCTTACTTCGAACGAGGCCAGAGGGGGAGGAAACAATACAGTACAGGGTCTTTTTTGTTGAACGCTTACGCCCGCCACTAAACCCAGATTCACCTGTGGTTCGTGTGGGCTACAGCACATTTACCTCCTTTGATCGTTTGCAACGTCAAGTATTTCCTACAAAGCAGGTGCTTGGTAGCCTTACCTACCCCCCCGTGCATTAGATGGATAGCCAAACCCCCTTGATTAAGATGGATAACAGGCGAGAATGCCAATCCATCTTAAACACGGGGGTGAGGGACCCCGTGTAAGGCGACTACAATGTAGTCTACAGTGCCCCCGTGTTAAAGATGGATACCCCCCTTGATTAAGATGGATACCGCCAAAACCCGAGTTTTTCATCCATCTTATGCACGGGGGGGGGTAGGTATACAAAATAAAAATTGTCTAAAGGAGAAAGCCAGTACACACCTGCGGGAGTCGTGGGGGTGGGTCGGCGGCGGCTGCTGTTCGGCATCGTCGGGACGGTCGATGGGGTGGATCCGGGCCTCCATCTCCATCATCTTCCGCATGGCGGCGTGCAGGTCGGTGCGCAGGGTCGACAGCTCGATGTCCTTGTCCTCGAGCTTGTTGAGCCAGTCCTGCTCCGTCAGCCCCCGCCCGGCGGCGACCCGCTGCAGCTCGCTCTTCAGCTGCGTCACGTGCGCCTCGCTCTGCTTCAGCTCGTCCCTCGTCTCGTCCAGCAGTAGGCTCGCCTCCTCGTTGCCGTCCACGCCCCGCGCGCCGGCCACCGCCCCGGACCGCCTGGCGGTTCCCAGCTGCTCCCGCAAGTGCACGATCGTGGTCTCGCTGTCTTGCAGCTGCGAGAGGAGTTCTATCTCCCGCTCCTCCGCGATCCGCCGGAACTGCGAGAGCCGGCTGCGGTACTCGGCCACCGGAGTGGTCGCGCTCGCGGGCGCGGCGGCCGCGGCGCCGGGCGTCCCGGGCTCCTCTTGGACGCTGTTGTAAAAGCTGTCGTACGCAGTCTTCACCCGCGGGTGCAACGCTTGCTGGTTCGATCCCCTATCGGGCGTTTCTTCACCACCGCCCGGCGAGCGCTCCACCCCGCCCTGCTGCTGCTGCAGCCTGCTGCGGGTGTCGCCGGCGGCGTGCTGCTCGTTGGCTTCGAAGAGGTCCCTCGCGAGGGTGCGGACCTCCTTTTCGAGCGCCTTGCAGTCGTTCTTCAGCTCCAGCTCGCTCGCTTTGAGGCGGCCGACGAGCAGCTTCATCTCGCTGACGAGCGCTTCGGCCGACTGCAGCTCGTCGAGGTACTCGGTTTTGATGCGGACGGTGTCCTTCGACGCCTTGTGCAGCCTCCGCTTGGCCATCAGCAGGTCCCGATCGCGGTTCGAGAGAAGCTCCGCGAGCTTGTCGATCTGCGCAGACTTCGTCTCGTCGGAGGACCCGCGGAGGTTTTGCTCGAAGAACGCGTCTGCGGCGGCTTGGGCCGTCGGCGGCGGCTGCCCATCAGTAGGTTGGTCGTCGTCAGCTAGCGAGGGGTTAGGATGGGGCGATGACGAGGGAGAGGACGTGGTGGTGGTGGTGGTGGTGGTCCCCGCCAGCGCCGCTGAAGCGGGTTGTTGCTGCTGCTGCGCCGCGGCCGAGGTCTTGATGGTGGCGGTGAGGTCGGAAAGTTCGGCGGCCCTCGTTTTGAGGTCCTTGAACAGGTCCGCGATCGTCGCGTCCTTCGCCTTCAAGTCGTCTAGCATTTCCCCGCGCGCCGCCTTCTTCGCGGTCTCCGCCTCCCGCCGCAGGTCGGC
Organism: Diplonema papillatum; assembly: GCA_030068145.1. Taxonomy (NCBI): domain Eukaryota; phylum Euglenozoa; class Diplonemea; order Diplonemida; family Diplonemidae; genus Diplonema; species Diplonema papillatum. The sequence goes on along the minus strand of JAPJBO010001196.1, from coordinate 12,368 downwards.
GACGGCTTCTTCGAGCAGTTCGACTTCCTCCTTCAGCCGGGCCACCTCGTTTCCGTACCCGAAGGCCGCAACCTTCGCGGTCGCCGCCTGCATCGCGGCCTCGACCCCAGAGAACCCGACTTCATGCGGCTCGCCGGGGCCCTGCCCGTCGGCGGGCGGCTGCTTGAGGCTCGAGTTGCGTCGGGGCAGCTGCTGCTGCTGGTGCTGCTGCTGCTGCTGCTGCTGCTGCTGCTGGTGCTGCTGCTGCTGGTGCTGCTGCTGCTGCTGCTGCTGGGCGGAGTAGTCGACGGGTGCGTCGTGGTGGTGGTGGTCGCTAACCCGCGACGGCTTCGGGTTCGAGAAGCTGAGGGTCGACTCTGGAACCGGGAGCGCCGAGTTGTCGTGGGCGCTGCTGCCCCTGTGGTGGTGGTCGTCGTGGTGGGAGGTCGTATTATTGGTGCTGGTTTGCCTACCCACAGGCAATACCTATACTTAACGCTGAACCGCAAAAATCGCGGTTCAGAGTTGAGTATAGGTAATCACCCATACCTAAGGCTGTAAGCTTTACAGCGTTAGTACAAATTGTTTTGCACCTGTGTGTGTCGTGCTCAACAGCTTTGTGATGTGGTTCTTGAGGTGGTGCCCAAAGCACCTGATCACTAGTCCCCTCCAGGTGTCTGGTTTTAATCCTTATGATTGCAATTGTGATTGTGAGTATTGGCCCTGTGTCAGCCCTGCCCCACTGAAGTGACCCGAACACTAATATAATAATAATATTATACCGCCCAGCCTGAGTTTGCCTGAGTCCAGCCTGAGTCTGCCTGAGTCGCCCAGGATGCAAAGTATGTTACACAAAAACAAAAACAGGTGGCGTTTTTTTTTTTTTACCTTAGGTGCAGGGGCGTGTTGTCCGAGGCGATGGAGGCCGGCTCCTGCGGCAGTTGCTGCTGCTGCTGCTGCTGCTGGTGGGCCGAGGCGGTCCCCGGCGGCGGGCGGTGGGGGCGCAGGGGCGGGCTCTTCTGGAACGACATCGGGTTGTGCGTCGGCTGCCAGTCGGGGCCCGGCGACGGCATCGGCTGCGCCGTGCCCGCGAGATCGCGGTGGTGCGGAATGGATGGGTGGAACGACGGCGTCGCGTTGGTGTTCGCGAGGCTCAGGCGTGCAGGAGACGGCTGCGGCTGGTGCTGCTGCTGCTGTTGATGCTGGTACGAAGGTTTCGTGCTCGAAAGCCTCGAGCGCTCGCTGTTCGATCCGGCGACACTTCCCAACAAAGGTTGCACGGGGAGTTCGCTCCGCCTTTGCGACGGATGGTGATGCGCAGTGCCCGGCGGTGCGTGCGACGACGCCGCCCCGCCGCCGGCGCTTTCGCTGTAGTGCCCCCCTCCTCCTCCACCTCCACCACCCCGCCCGGGCGACTGTTCGTACAGTGACGCGTACTGCTGGGAACCGCCGGTGGCCATCGCCTCGTAAGAGCCGTGCGGCGGGTGGGGGAAGTCTCCTTGCGGCGGGGAGCCGGCCCTTTGCGGGGTGATCTTCGGGCTGTGCGGCAGGGCGGGGGCCTGCGTCGTGAGGAACTCGGCCACCTGCTTCTCGTGCTCGGCCCGCTCGAGGCGGCGCAGGTTGGCCAGCGTGTCGTGCTTGGCGGACAGGTCGGCCAACTCGGCGCGCAGCCGGCTGTTGTCTTCGTGGACCTGGTCCTCGGCCGACGCCTGCGCGAGGAGGTTCAGCGGCGAGCCCGACCGCGACTGCTCCGCCTCCACCGCTTCTCGCTCCAGCCGAGCCACCTGGGATACCCGGTGCGACGCGTCTGCTGCACGCTGGCCTTCCATTTCGATCAGACCTGCAGGGTTGAGGGGGTCGTTGTTTATTCGTGCTGGTTGTGAGCAATAAGGGAAGGCAAGAAGGTTTTTGGCGTTTTTGGTGGTTTGTGCTACCTCCGTTCTTTACTCGTTCTCTTTTCACTCTTTTACTCTGTGGGGTTGGGGAGGGGGAAATCTTAGTTGTCTTGGCAGAATCCTGCCTTTCGTGTATGTCTGATTAGAGTGTACCTTCGCTCAGCGATCCGAGGTTTGAAAGTCTCCGAGTGACCATTGTCGTAAAGGTATCGTATCTGCGGTAGTGGCAGTACGTGTGCTTGTGTGTCTCGTAGCTAGTCTTTGTATTGTTATTCGCCGGTGGCCATCGCCTCGTAAGAGCCGTGCGGCGGGTGGGGGAAGTCGCCTTGCGGCGGGGAGCCGGCTCTTTGCGGGGTGATCTTCCGGCTGCGCGGCAGGGCGGGGGCCTGCGTCGTGAGGAACTCGGCCACCTGCTTCTCGTGCTCGGCTCGCTCGAGGCGGCGCAGGTTGGCCGGCGTGTCGTGCTTGGCGGACCGGTCGGCCAGCTCCGCGCGCAGCCGGCGGTTGTCGCAGCCTATGCTTGTTTCAAGGATTAAGCCATGCAAGTCTCAGAGTAAATGGATTAACAGTGGGTCTGCAGACGGCTCATTAAATCGGTGGCAATCTACGCGGGGAAGGTGCCTTTTGGGCCCAGTTGGATAACAATGGTAACTCCATTGCTAATACATGTCCGAAGAATCCAACTCGATTCAGCTGTCGCCGCGCCCTTTCGGGACAGCGCCCCGCACTCGTCGGTGGCCTTCCTTGGGTGTACTCGGCAAAAGCTTGGGAAGTTCACGGGAAGTACAAAATGCAACAAAACGCGAGTAATCGGCATTTTACCCTATTTGGGGTGTACTTGGGAAGCACTTGGGAAAAACTTGGGAAGTTCTTAGTAAGTTCATGGGAAGTTAAGTTTTCTACTATGGATCACACCAATACTGTTTTGTTTGTGCGCCGGTCGATCGTTATCCCACTTGTATTTACCCTGTGTCATTTGCAGGTAAGAAATTCTGACCAACCACCAAAACACGCTGCGTAGCCTGCACAACACATTGAAGGGCAACCCGCAAGATTGTAAGTACTAAAAATACTCGAGGGGCTGCCTTGTGCTTACTTCGAAGGAGGCTAGAGGGGGAGAAACAATACAACTACAAAATGGGTCTTTTTTGTTGAACGCTTACGCCCGCCACTAAACCCAGATTTACCTGTGTTTCGTGTGGGCTACAGCACATTTACCTCCTTTGATCTTTCGCAACTGGCAGTCTCCTCAAGCATTTCCTACAAAGCAGGTGCTTGTACAAAAAAAGCAACGGAGGAGGGACATACCGTTCTTGAGCGCCTCGCACTCCTCGTACAACTCGTCGGACCGGATCTCGCTGGCTGCGAGGGCGACCTTCAGCTTGGCGCAGTGGTCTGACAGGTCGTCTCGCTCGTCCTCCGCGCGCGCGGCGCGGGCCTCGGTTTCCCGCAGCTGCGCCGCGAGGGCCACCGCCTCATCCTGGGCCGCCGCGCCCTTTTGGGACAGCGCCCCGCATTCATCGACCAGCTCGTCTATCCGCTCACCCCGCCTGTCGCGCTCACCGGCCACCGACGCGAGCTCACGGCGGAGATCGTCGACTTCAGCGGAGAGGGACGTTTCGTTCGCGTTCGAAGTCATCCCTCGCTGCTTCACCTCACGCTCTGCTTCGATGAGCCGCTGCTTCAGGGTTTCGATATCTTCCCTACCGGCTTCGACGGCCCCTGCCAGCTCTTCCGCGCGTGCGCTGTCGTGGAACGTGTCGAGTCCCCGTTCGAAGGACGTCTGCAGGAGCACCCTGTGGAAGTCCTCTGCTCCCGTGACAGCCGCGCGGGCCGCCTGCGCCGTGAGGTCCACGCAGCTCCGCTCGCTGGCGTCGCGCTCAGCGAGCAGCTGCCGCAGGGTGTCCTGCCACCGGGCCCGCTCGTCGTCGCGCGAGGCGCGGCCCTCAGCCCTCTCTCGCTCGGCCTCGCCGTCCCTCTGATCCCGCGCAAGCTCCGCCTCGGCTTGGTGGATGCGCAGGTCTTCCTGCGCCCGTTGGAGCTCGAACCGTAAATCTTCTACTTCGTCTTCTCTGTCTTGCAGCCGTGCTTTGTACTCTTGCGACTCTTGCTGCGCCTGTGTTGGTTTTGACGTTAAAGAGTTCGCTTGAACACCGGGGTTTTAAAGTCTCCGGGTATGTGGGAAGATATCCTTTGTGCTTTGAGTGTTCTTAAGAGTGGTGGTTCTCGGAGTTAAAGTATTTAGACTGTTTCTTGTAGTAAGCGGTCGGTTTTTTGAAGTTTTCGTTTGAGTTTTTGTTAGCGTTTATTTTTAGAGGTTCGGTGTTTTAGAGTCGCCGGTTGCCAATTGAAGCTGGGAGGCGGGTGGTATTTTGTTCTTCGCTTTCACCACCGTGTGTGTTGTTTTCTCACCTAGGACTTTGACCTGTTGTGTTTTTGTGGCTTGTCGTGGAACGTGTCGAGTCCCCGTTCGAAGGACGTCTGCAGGAGCACCCTGTGGAAGTCCTCTGCTCCCGTGACAGCCGCGCGGGCCGCCGCGCCGTGAGGTCCACGCAGCTCCGCTCGCTGGCGTCGCGCTCAGCGAGCAGCTGCCGCAGGGTGTCCTGCCACCGGGCCCGCTCGTCGTCGCACGAGGCGCGGCCCTCAGCCCTCTCTCGCTCGGCCTCGCCGTCCCTCTGGTCCCGCGCAAGCTCCGCCTCGGCTTGGTGGATGCGCAGGTCTTCCTGTGCCCGTTGGAGCTCGAACCGTAAATTTTCCGCTTCGTCTTCTCTGTTAGGCAGCCGTGCTTTGTACTCTTGAGACTCTTGCTGTGCCTGTGTTGGCAAAACTTCGCTTGAAACTCCGGGGCTGTAAAGTCTCCGGGTGACCTTCGTCAATATGGGAAGATATCCTTTGTCGCTGAGCGTTCTTGAGAGTGGTGGTTTTTGTTCTGCGTACACGTTGTTGGCTTTGTCTGGCAGCTTCCGAGCATTTCCTTACAAGCTGGCGCCGTGGGTAGCAAATTTGTGGGCATCCCATTGTAACAATGACCCAGAGGTCGTCTCCCTCCCGAGCATCCAAGGCTGTCCGGGGACTGGTCAGGCTGTCCAGGCTGGTGGGTGCGTTCCTCATCACGACGCAAGTTAAAAAGATTTTCCCATCCTCTTCAAGGTACAGTAGTCTAGATAGGTAGCCGGAAGGCTCTCAACTCGTCGGATGTGTCAGTGTAGTGCACGTGCAGCCTAGGACATTTAGGAGGATTGCCGGATGGATGCGGGCAACTGCACCTTTGTACCACCGACACCCTCTGGGTGCTTCCAGGTTACGCAATCGGGGGTGTATAACATGATGACTAATAATAGGGTAAGGTGCTTTAGGGGACTAGTCCCAATGTGAAATGTGCCCTTAGGGGACTAGTCCCACTTGGAAATTGTTACCTTGACTTTTGTCAGGGAGATGCACATAGCAGATTTTGAGCAAATTTTGGAAATTTTCATTTTTTCCAGATTTTTGCAGATTTTGGCCTATTTTTCCAGATTTTGGCCATTTTTGCCGGTTTTTCCAGATTTTTGGCAGATTTTGACCATTTTTGCAGATTTTGGCCATTTTGGCCGAGTTTGCTGTATTGTCCAGTTTATAATCTGGAAAAATCGGCAAAAATGGCCAAAATGTGGAAAAATCGGGCAAAAATGGCCAAAATCTGGAAAAATCGGCAACAATGGCCAAAAATGGTCAAAATCTGGAAAATCTGGAAAAATCGGCAAAAGTGGCCAAAATGGCCCAGATCTGCCAATATCTGGAAAAATCGGCAAAAATGGCCAAAATCTGCCAAAATCTGGAAAAATCTGGAAAAATCGGCAAAAATGGTCAAAATCTGGAGAATCTGGAAAATCGGCAAAAATGGCCAAAATCCGAAAAATCCGAAAAATCTGAAAATTTCCGAAAATTTGCTAAAAATTTGCTAAGTACACTTCCCTGGCAAAAAGTCCAATGAAATTGTTTGCCCTTAGGGGACTTGTCCCCTAAGGGCACATTTTCATTGGGAAGTACTGGGAAATGCACTTAGCAACTTTTTTGCAAATTCTTACCAGGAATTGTAATGCAAAATAGGGACTAGTCCCCTAAGGGCACTTTTCACATTGGGACTAGTCCCCTAAGGCACTTTTCCCTTAATAATAAAAGCCCGCATGTGGCTGGTCTTTGTAAGGAGTCAATACCCAAGATAGTACGGTTTTTCTTCTTTGTAAGGGCTGCCTTGATGTTACTTTGATTAAACACACACTAAGCTGAAACATTTAGGAGCATCACAGACGTAACGCCACGTGTGCGTCGGCCCTATTCTGGTACAAGGGCCTTGTCCCGAGTGAGCTGTGTGGGGATTCTCCTGCTGAGAAAGTAGCCATACCAAGTCTTTCTGGTCCTGCAACTCGAGCATTTCCTTCAAATGGATGTCCTGCTCCACGTCAAGCTTCTGCTCCGCCTGCGTGCGTTTATTCGGTTATTAATGCAGGGCTGACCAGTACAGTTTTTGTCTGGAAGCCCATTCTCAACATTTTAGTGACTTTGCGAGCGCCGAGTACCAGAGCATTTCTTGTTTGCGACTGCAGGACAAGTCTGCCCGCAAGTAGCTCGCACTCTGCTGCCAGCTTCACATCGTTGCGCTACATGTGTTTGTTTTTCGCGGTTCGGGATGTACGATGTTCCCATTCCCGGAGGGAAATGGATCGGTCCGAGTCTGCGCCTGCGGCAAGCAATTCCGCACTCAAGGGCTTAAGCTGTGTGTTGACACCTTTTGGCCGTATGTCTCCTCAGAAATTGGAAAGTGAGGCGCGTGTGGAGCTAGCAGTCGCTTAAAAACGGTTTAACACCTCTGTTGGGGATGAGACCATCATGATGGGGGAAGTCCTTTGAACGAGACGGTCCATCTACCGAATGGCCATCGCCTGTAGCCCTGTAGCCCTGTAGCTGTGGCCCTCCGCGCAGAAGCAGTATCAGAGCAGCGTGATGTTGCTACACAGTTAGCCCCGTTCAGCTGGCGATGGGTGGACGACTTGAAGAAGTAATTCCGATTCCTCTTCACGAACTTGTCAGCAGCTCCCAGCTACAGTTGCAACCGACACGGGTTGCGCATCTGTCAAAAGGACAGAACCACTAACGCAACAACAACAAGAGCATGAAAGAGGTGAGAAGTTGGTTGCAAGGTGAGACGAGAGGCACCGCCTGTCAAAGGACAAAACCGCTAACAACAACAAGAGCCCGAATGAGGTGAGAAGTTGGTTGCAAGGTGAGACGAGAGGCACCGTCTGAGGACAAAACCACTAACGCAACAACGACAAGAGCCCGTATGAGGTGAGAGGTTGGTTGCAAGGTGAGACGAGAGGCACCGCCTGTCAAAGGACAAAACCGCTAACGACAACAAGAGCCCGAATGAGGTGAGAAGTTGGTTGCAAGGTGAGACGAGAGGCACCGTCTGTCAGAGGACAAAACCACTAACGCAACAACAACAAGAGCACGAATGAGGTGAGAAGTTGGTTGCAAGGTGAGACGAGAGGCACCGTCTGTCAGAGGACAAAACCACTAACGCAACAACAACAAGAGCCCGAAAGAGGTGTGGGAAGTTGGGGGGCAACGCAAACCTGCTGGGCCGCGCCCCGGGCGTCCGCCAAAGAGTCGTTCAAGGCGTTGATGGCGTGCCGCGCGGACTCGAGCGCGGTTTCGGTTTCGGCCAGCCGCCTCGTCTTGTCGAGCGACTCCGCCCTGAACATTTCGGCCGCCATCTCCGCGTCCCTGCACCGCCGCGCGATCGATTCGTGCTCGTACGGGTCGACGGTGTGCGGGGACCCTTGCCCCATGCCGGACATGGCCGTGATCGCGGTCGGCGTCTGCGAGACTGCGTAGTCGTACGCGCCGCCGCCGTGCATGCCGCCGGCCCCGCCCCAGTCGGCGGCCTGCGGCAGCTGGCCGTCGTCTTCTTCGGGCGGCAGATGCACGTGCACGTCGAGCTGCACGCGCTGCTGCGAGTTCTCGCGGTCGGTGACGATGCGGATCGGGTTCTGCGGAGAGCCGGGCGACGCGCGCGCCGGCAGCGGCGACACGGAATCGAGAAGGGGTGCCTGCCGAGTTGTTCGGTTCGACTTTGCCTGGGCTCAGGGTCTTTCCGGGCGCCATTCTCACCAGTTTTGGGGACATACTCCATCAGAGAGCCGCTGCGGGTGCAAAACCACCCCGGGATTCCCTGAAAGCACGGTATAACAGCGCCAATAATAAAATACACATTTGGCCCCACGTAAAAAGGCCTAAGTCGGGCAGTCGGGCCCCTGTTAAAAGCAGATCTTCACTCCAAAACCTTTTTTCTTGTGGGGAGTCATCGGCATGCCGATGAGTATCACCCTTTGAGATTTCGCGACTGGCAGTCTCCTCAAGTATTCCTACAAAAAGCAGGTGCTTTTTTTTATACAACGAAAAAAAAAAGGAAAAAGAGAAAGCAAACCCGAGAGGGCGAGACGTGCGGCGGGTATTCCTGCGGGTGCTGCTGCTGCTGGTATTCCTGCGGATACTGCTGCTGCTGCTGCTGCTGCTGCTGGTATTCCTGCGGATACTGCTGCTGCTGCTGCTGCTGCGCCTCGCGCGGGGGAGAGACGACGAACTGCTGCTTAGGGAGGCCCGAAATCCATGCGAACGTCCCGAAGAGCCGCCGCAGCTCCGGCAGCGCCGCCCGGGAGTCGTCGCAGTGGGCAAGCACGACGCAGTCCGAGGCGCGGGCCCCGCGCAGCGAGCGGTCGAGCATGTCCAGCGGCTGCCCGCCGCTCGAAAACGGCGCGTCCGCCAGCAGCTTCTCGAAGGCGCCCGGCAGCCCGGCTGCGGTCCCCGGCCGCAGCTCGAGGATCGTCAGCTTCGACACGGCCGCAGTGCCGGGCGGCGATTCGACCCCTGATATCGTGTGTGGGCGTGTGTGCGTGTTGCGGACTCGTTTTAACGCGGCGCCCCCCTTAGCTAGAGTGTGTCCACGCACGTGTGTGTGTGTGTGTGTGTGTGTGTGTGTGTGTGTGTGTGTGTGTGTGTGTGTGTGTGTGTGTGTGTGTGTGTGTGTGTGTGTGTGTGTGTGTGTGTGTGTGTGTGTGTGTGTGTGTGTGTGTGTGTGTGTGTGTGTGTGTGTGTGTGTGTGTGTGTGTGTGTGTGTGTGTGTGTGTGTGTGTGTGTGTGTGTGTGTGTGTGTGTGTGTGTGTGTTGGAATTCAATTTCGGGTAACCCCTGAAGCGGAGTATAGCCCACGTTGTCAACATCCTCACGTCACAGCTGATGGTCCTGCCGGCTGCTCGTGGTGGCCACGCTCTGATCTAAACTGCAGCCTCGTTTGGTTTAGGCTCCCTGCTCCATGTCCCATGTGCTGCTGGTCGCAACACGTATCTGGGGGCAATCGCCTCTTCTTACACGCGGTGCAGCGGGGTTCATCATGTTTCGCGCATCGTGCCGTCGCATTCCTCGCTTTCCTTGCTGTTGGTCGGGATCGCTGGCTGCTTGCGCCCCTCTCCTGCTCTCTTCCCTTCCACTCCGCCTCCTCCTTCCATGTTGTACTGTAAAAGTGTTCCGGGTGCCTGCTCGCTGCCCATGCCTCATGTGCCTTGACGAATGGGCTCGCGGGTGCCGTCGCAGCTGTGTGTGTGCCAGGGCGCGGCTGACTCATTTCCTGCAACACTGCTTCGGTCTGCGGGGCTAGCTCGGCTCGGCACGAGAGGCCTAGCATTACCCCTCCGCCTAGCGCTGTGACGCTGGTGACATTGGAGACGTGCCCACAGTGCCACGCTACGCCACAGATTCGTGCTACCGCGCTGGTGACCGCTCGGAAAGACTGACCTTTCGCCAGTGCACTGCCCTTGTACTCCTCATACTGCGCCCGTATCAATCCTACTTGCGCGCCCGTCTCTGCTTGCACCCTGTCCATGGCCGCGTTACTTAACGCGTCCGCATCGACGTTCCTACTCCGCGGTACGTGTTCCAGACTGAACTCAAACCGCGGTGTCAGGTCGGCCATGCTCGCCCTCGCCTGCAGAAAATACGGTCGTAAGTTGGGTTTGCACATGGCCGTCCCGTTTACTGGTCCTATTACAACTTGTGAGTCGCCCCTGACTTTTACCGGCCCTTCAACGTCGCCCGGCTGTTCCCCGAGCAGTCGTATCCCCGCTATCAGGCCGTTGTACTCGGCCACGTTGTTGGTGGTCCGACCCAAGGGAACTGTTGTCTCCGCCAGCTTCAGCCCATCCTTGTAGATGACTGCTCCGGCCCCAGCCACCGCCAGTGCAGTTCCGTTCTGCCTTGAGCCGCCATCGAAGTACATGCATAGGCCCTCGGTGGTTTCTCTGGGGGGGAGTACGGCTCGGGCCGACGTCGCCTTGGCTTTCGAGGCTGCCGGCGGTTGGATTCGCCGATTTGCCACTATCGGCAGCCGCACGCCCGTTGTGACTTCGAAGTCTATGGCCAACTCCAAGAAAGTCACTGCGTGTTCCGATCCAACGTGCGCCCATCGAAGTCTGTTTAGCCACCAGTGCATGGCGTTCCACAATTCGCCGCCGTGCTTCCACTGCTGCGTGATTGTTTCGGCCTCAATCTTTGGAATGCAGACCCGCCTTGGACTCGTTGTTCTCCACCCCCACGGGTATTGGGTCAGTCGATGGTGGCGACTTGTCTCCTGCTCTCTCTCATCCCTTATCTGCCTTGCACGCAGTACAGCCAGGTAGTATCGCTGTAGCCTGCTTACAAATTGGCAGGCTTCACCATGGTCGAGTGGTACTGGCTGCAGGGCGGGGTCCGTGCTGTGTCTGTGCATGGGTGCGACTCCGCACATGCTCAGGCAATTCGGCCATGTTGTCCTGTCCACGGTGCCCATGCCGTGCTCCTGCCGTATACCCCTCCAAGCCTCACACTCCCACCACAAGTGCGCCACAGTTTCCCTTTCGTCCTGGTTGCAATATGGGCAAGTCTCGTTTTTCCCCGTTCTGCCTGTAGTTGCCACGGCCCCAGCTATTATTGATCGTAACATCCCCTGTTGGTATCCTGTCAATCCATTATCGAGAGCTTCGAGGAGATGTCGGGTTACGCTTCCATCCACCCCGTGCGCACATCCTCGCAAGTCTTCCCTTCTGTTGCACATCTTTGCCAATTGTTGGCGTCGTAGCGCCTGGCGCAAGTCGTGCAGCATGATTGTCGTTTGCTTCTCGTTCGCATCGTCCGTGTTAAAAACGACCTGCTCTCCGATCTCATTGGTATACCCGATGGTGTCAGGGGTTGTCCACGCCCACTCCGCCTGGCTTAGAGCATCCCACATCAACCTGTGCGGAGAACCATCCGGTAACGTCTCTTTGTGCGCCCAAGCCACACCCGCCAGTGTCCTGATGTGCCGCCACTTCCGCATTTGTCGCACCCATGTCCGGATCCGTATGTAAGCCGGGGCAGTGTAAGGGTCCAGCCGGTGCCCGTGGTGAAGCACCTGCATCACCACTTCAACTGCACGTCTGCTGGGACCGGTCCATAGGGCTGTCATGACGGCCTGGCGCATGGTGTTCGACGTCCTGTTGTCTAACGGCATGACCGATATGCCGTAGTACATTTTTGCGCACGCGGTCATTGAAACCAGCGTCTCACGTGCCGTTGCCGGTACTGGTATTCTTTTTATTCGTTGCAAATTTAGTACTGCTCCTTCTCTGCGTTGTCGGATCCTGCTCGACAGCTGGCGTCCATGCCCACGTGCGTGCACCATGACCCCAAGGCAATCGAAGCTGTCCGTCCGTTTGTAGAATCGCGGGGGGTCTTCCGAGACGAAAACATCAGTGTCTTCTTGCCAGCTCATGATTTCGACCGCTGGTTGGCGCAACGTCGTTCCAAACGAGTGGGATTTCGCTAGGCAAATCCATAAGCCGGTCATTTCTTCGAATTGTACCGTCTTGTTCGCTATCGTCTGCAGGTGACTTGCTTCTCTGGCCGTGGCTGTTATGTCATCCACGTATGATCGTGGACGTCCTTCTTGCGCTACGTGCCTCATCCACACGCTGATCAACAGCCCAATCAGTATCACACTGATTGCGCAGCCCTGCATGATCCCGTTTGTTGGGATAAACCCACCTCCGACCGTCCCGTTTACCTTGAAATGCCGTTGCATTTGTCGGTATGCGGCTTCTAATGCCCGAAGTACCTTTCGGTTGAATCCCAGCTTCTTTGCGAGTTGCAGGGTGACGTTGATGGGCACCGAATCGAAGCACTTTTTAAAGTCGAACGCGATGCCATACAGCGGGCGCCCCATGAGGTGCGCCTCTTCGATCTCGGCTGCCAGATGCCAGAAAAGGTCTTCCGTGCTGTGCTTAGGCCGGCAGCCGTGGAGCCCCTCTGGAGCCAGTTCGTCCATCCAGCGTTGCGCGTCTTTAGCCCTGACAGCAGCCCATATCCTGTACAGCACCGGTGCCACTGAGATCGGTCGTTGGGACAAGGGATCTCCTGTGCTCTTCGGTTTCGGTATCAGCGAGA